>PVIA01007008.1:0-89003 GCA_004024845.1 Tonatia bakeri
CCGGGACCCCTCGACCCCTCCGCAGGCCTCTGACTCCACCGCTCCTTACCGGTCTGGATGTACTGGAGTCCGACTTCTGTTCAGTTAATTTCTCTCTGTTCTGGTTGTTTATTGTTTCTCAATTTTTGTTGTCTTTAGTTTTGGTTGCGCGAGGAAGCACAATGCGACTGCCTATGCCTCCATCTTGGCCGGAACCGAATCTCGCTACCATCACTTTTCAAAGACAAGCTCATATTCTTTTTTACCCACTACCTCCTACCACCAAACTGATTTCAAAAACTGTCTACGATTCTTTTTTTCAATGCAGAAAGGTGCTTTTATTAGTGGTATAAATCCATCCTCTGTAGCATGATTCTATAAGAGAGAAAATAAACTTGGTAATCAGGGGTAATTCTACCCCAGCAAGCTGTCATATTGTGAAGTTGCTCTTGCCTTTTGTGGTGCGCTCACAAAGGTTCCAACTTGAGTTAAGTTCACTGAGAACCAACAGGACAGCATGAGAAGACAGGGACAGGCGCCAGCACAGACACAGGTTCCTGCGCTGTCATCATCATTTTATGTCCTTTAGCCCAAACTGTTGTGAGACATACAACAGTCTACTCGCCACCACCCTTCCAAGACACCTGTACTCATGTTACACTGCACACAAAACCAGAACTCACGGTGGGTATTTACTGCGACGATTTACTTGGCTTGAAGGTATAAAAAGAAATTACGTAGGAATGGCTAATAGGTTTTCAACATTATCTTCATTAAATTTCTACAAACAATACTAGAGGACATTACTTTTTATCCCAAATGTCATTACCCTTTTCAATATACTTACTGTGCCTTCCAGTCTGTTTATATATTTCATGCAGCCAAAATACTAAATAATATAATTTTAGTAACTTTATAGTGCATGCCTTAGTAGTCATAATGCTTTCAAATTTGTTGAATCCTATCATCCTGTCGCTGGTGTTCACCCTTGCACAGTAAAAACCACGAACCTGGCAGTGCACAATGAGGCCCTTCCGGCCACCTTACCTCTCTGCACTGGCCCACTACACCGTCCGCCTCTCCTGCGAACACTGTTCTTCCAAGTATGCTCATGACCTCCCCCAACTTCCTGTGCGTCTCCACAGAAATGCCCCCTTATCTATAAGCTTTTCCAAACTACCTTTTCTTTTAAAAAATGTCCAGCTGTCAGAAAAGCCAAGGAATAATATACAATGAACTGCCACTCTTTATCCAGATTCATCAATGGATATCATCTTGCCACACTGGCAAAAGCACACTTTAAAAGTAAATTTTATTGTAAACTGCACCTAGTTTAAGTGTCTGCTTTAATAAACTTTGATGAATGTTTGTACCTGTGTGTGAACCACAATACAGAACGTTTTCACGGTCCCCAAGGTTGCCTGTGCTCCTCCCAAGTCCATGTCCCAGCCCCTGCTCTAGGCGACGGCTCCTCTGCTCTGTGTCACTGCAGTGTGTTCTGCACTTTCCAGAATCATACAGCAGGTAGACTTCTGAGTACGGCTTCTCATCCCCAAGAATTCTGAATAACTCATTCGTGTTCTCGGGTGTATCCATACTTTGTCCGTTTTTGTTGCTAAATGCTATTCCACTGTATGGATTACCACGCTTATCATTTCACCTGTTGGCGGACTTGTGGAATTTAGTTATTTATGAATAACGATTCTAAGGTTGTTCCTGTACAGTATTTTTTTGTGTGTGGGGGAATGTTTTCATTTTTCTTGGGTAAATAGCTAAGAGTGAGACTGCTGGGATGTAGGGTAAGCATATGTTTATAAGAAACTGACAAACTTAAAACACACTTTTAAAACATGGGCATTTTACAGTTTGTTAAAGCATATGTCAAGATTTGAGAAAAAGCAAGTTATCTTTCAAGGAACAGATACACCCTGCGGTTTGGTCTCCACGGAGAGCCACCTGCCGCAGCCAGCTGCTTTAAGGAGACTGAACACTGCTGCTTTTTCCCCCTGAACAGACTGCTTTCGCATGTGAGAGAGACCTCGGCAAGAGCAGAGAGCAGAGGCCAACCACACATTCCTCACCTCTCATAAAACCCCAGGAGAACTCAGCAGCCTGTACAACCCTTTAATGTCTGGTGTGATGTTCTGTTGTTCACTGGAAAGCCAGAAGCCCCTGTAAAGCATGCAGCAGAGTGAAGACACTGTGTGGAAGCTTCCGGGGGGCAGGCAGACCATGCCTTGCTGCGGGGTGCTGAACAGGCCTGCGTGGGGTTCCTCTGCGTCCCCGGCCCACGGCAGCCCCGCTCCTCTGCACCATCTCCTCCGCTGGCCCCACTGTCTCTGCCTCCCTTTCCTCTCAGGCCCCCTCACATCCCTCGCTTTCTGATGTGTGTGAACACGTGTGGGGTCTGAGTGGTACCCCGCTACGTTTCTCCATCTGGGGCTTCTCTTCACAGCGCCCCCCTGCCCCCTCGCCGTGCCGGATGAAAAGGGAAAGAACTGCTCCCTCTGATGGCTGACAATGCCCTCTGTGCCTGTCATCTGCAGTCTTCTTCCTGCAGTTACAACGGTCTCCCACGGGACACCGGGGAGCCTGCAGGGCTCTGTGCGCACCACGGTCACATGCTCTCCTGAGTCTCTGGGTTAAGTGACTGCACATCGTGTTCAAAGCAGCATGGAACGTACACTGAATAGCTGTCGTCACCTTTAAGGAATTCTCATAATGTGAGTTAAAGAGCTGTTTTAAAAAATTCCTCCGTAAGTATTTTAAAGGTGTTTCAATTATATAGTCTACAATAAAAGCTTCGCTTTTCTTTTCGTAAAAACAACAACTTTCCAATAAGGACATGTTTCTAAGTTGAAAGCTATATTTAAGCTCTCAGAAATAAGCCCTGGTATTGAAATTACCAACTGTTTCAGCCTCTGAGATCCACATAGGTAACTGACTGAAACCACGGAACTCTAACAGGCCATTCTAGGCTTCTAGAATTTTTGATAACATTCACTTTGATCACTTCATAAGGTGGTGCGTAATCGATACTTTTTTTAGGGATGTATTTTGTATATATGGTTTTCAGATACATTCCTCTCATTTCTTAGGGTGCCTTTCCATTTGCTGCACAGAAACCCTTTCGTGTGATGCAGCCCCACCTGTTTGGTTTGTTTACTGGTTTGTTTTGCTTTGGTTACTCATGCTTTTGGTGTCATACCCAGAAAGAAAAAAGAAAAAAAAGACAATTGCAAGGACCAAGATCAAAGAGTTTTTTCCTTATGCTTTCTTCTAAGATGTAAGTATTTAATCTGCTTTTATCTAATATTTTGGGAATGGTGTAAGATAAGGGTCCAATTTCATTGTTTTGCATGTGGCCATCCAGTTTTCCCAAAAGCATTTATTGAAGATGCCATCCTTTCGCTTTTGTGTATTCTTGATACCTTCATCCAGTATCAGTGGACCACGCCTGGGCTTATTTCTGGATTCTCTACTCTGTTCTGTTGGTCTGTGTGTCTGTGCATGCTGGTTTGTTCAATTCCAACATCGATCATTTCCTTCTGTCTGCTAACTCTGGGCTTCGTCCGTTTTTCCTTTTCTAGTTCCTTGAGGTGCAAAGCTAGGCAGTTTATTTGAGATCTTTCTTCCTTTTTATGGCAGGTATTTCTTGCTATAAACTTGCCCCCCAGTACTGCTTTAGCAGCATCCTGTAAGTTCTGGTATGTTATATTTTCATGTCTCAAGATATTATATTATTTAACTTCTCTTTTCATTTCTTTTTTGGGCCATTGGTTTCTCATGAGTGTATTGCTTGATTTCCACATATTTGTGAAAATTTCCCAGATTTCCTTCTGCCATTAACTTCTATTTTCATTCCACTGTGGTCAGAAAATATCCTTGGCATGTTATCAGTCTTCTTAAATCTGTTGACTTACTTTGTGGCCCAACATGTGGTCAATCCTGGAGAATGTTCCATGTGCATTGGAGAGAAATGCGGCATTTGGCACTGCTGGGAGGGACATTTTGGTAGACGGTGTTGTTCCCTCCGTCCCTCACTGATGTTCTTTCTGGATGTTTGTCCATCATCTGAATGGGGCACTGAAACCCCTACGATTACTGTGTTGCCGTCTTCTCCTTTCGGTTCTCCAGTGCCGGCTTCTTACGTGTGGGTGCTCCAAGGGCGCATACGCGTTTACAAGAGTTTCACCTCCCTGGAGAACTTTCATGTAATGTCCTTCTTTATGTCTTCTGAAGAGCTGTGGCCTTCAGGTCCATTTTCTGACATGAGTATGGCCACCCCTGCTGCTCTGGTACCATGTGCACAGATATTTTTTCAAGTCTTTCACTGTCAGCCCCTGTGTCCCTAATGTACAGTCTCTTACAGAAGTATACAGATGGGTCTTGTTTTTGGGTCCATTTGGCCAGTGTGTCACTTTCTACTGGGGAGTTTAGTCCACTTGCATTTGAAGTGATCACCAGCAGAGGGTCACTACTGCCATGTTGTTGATTTTGTCTCTCATCCTTGCCTGCAGTCTTCTTTTGTGCTATTGATTTTTCATAGTAACATGTTTTGACTTTTTCTCACTTTCTTTTGTGTATGTTTTAAAAAATTTACTTATTTATTTTTGGAGAGAGGGGAAGAGAAGGAGAATGAGAGGGAGAGACTCGCTGATATGAGAGAAACATTGATAGTTGCCCCTCACACGCACTTGACCGTGGACCGAACCTACAACCCAAGCATGTGCCCTGCCCGGGTATTGAACCGGCGACCCTTTGCTTTGAGGGATGATGCCCAACCAACAGAGCCGCACAGGCCAGGGCCTCCTGTGTGTATACTTTGTAGGTATTTTCTTCACAGTTACTACTGGGCTTACATAAAACATCTTAAGTTATAATCATCTACGTTAAGCTGACAACAACTTACCTTTGAGCACAAATACTCCACACCTTTACTTCGCTTCCCAACATTTAACGTTGTTGTTACAAAATACATTTTATATTATGTATTCACATGAACAAATTGCTATAGTTACTGCTATACATTTGTCCTTAATTTCTCCAGAATTAACAGTGATGTACAACCCTATTATGGTATTGCAGCTGTATTTGTCTCTGTGCTTACCTTTACTGGCAAGCTTTGTGTGTTCATGTTTTCTTTATTCCTGTTTGGTGTCTTTCTGTTCCTACTCGAAGGGCTCCCTTTAGCATTTCCTGTAAGGCAGGCCTCCCAGTAACAAATTTCTCAGCTTTTTTTCATCTGGGAAAGTTTTCACTTTTTACTCATTTCAGAAGGACAGTTTTGCTGGACACGGTGTCCTTGGTGTCATTTTCTGGTAGCATCCTGAAAACATCCTCCCGCTCCCTCTGGCCTGCAGGGTCTTGGGGAGAAACCACTGACTCTTACGGAGACTCCTCGTGTGAGACGAGTGGCTCTCCCCTTGCCGCTTCCCAAGTTCTCTCTGAGACGCGACAAGCTGATCACAGTGTGTCTCTGTGTGGATTCTTTGCGTTCATCCTGGCTGGTGCCTGCTAGACTTCCTGAACCTCGATATCCATTTCCTCCTCAGACCGAGAAATTTTAGCCTACTACTTCTTTAAAAAAGCTCTCTGCTCTATTCTCTCTCCTCCTTTTGGGACCACCTTTGTACACGTATCGGTCTGTTTGATGGCACTGCGGAAGCCCTCTGGCTTTCTTCAGTTTTTCTTTTTGTTCCTGTGACCGGATAATTTCAAATGACCTGTCTTTGATTCTTCTGCATAATAAAGTCTCCTCTTGAACGTATCCAGCTAATTTTTCAGTTTAATTATTATATTCTTCAGCCCTAAAACTTCTATTTGATTCTTTTTGAAAGTAGGAAATTAACACTGAGCCAATAAAATTCATTCTTCTGTAGACCTTATTTGAACTTCCCAATGTGCCCACTGACGCCCTGTTTCTGGTTCAGGATCCCACCACATTCGAGGTCAGACCTCAGTCTCCTCTGATCTGACAGTTCCTCACTCTTCCCTCGTCCTGTGCGACACTGACAGTTTTGAAAAGCGTCAGTCAGTTTCTGTGCAGAACACCTGAGTCTGGGGTCGGAGACCTAGGTTGGACTCCTGGCTCTGTGATTTACCAGCTATGGAGCCTTTGGCAAGCCGACCCCTCTGGGACTCAAGCTTCCCCATCTGTAAGAAGGGACAGTAACACTGACTGTATTTTTTAAAAACTAAGTAAGACAATATATACTAAAATGCCTGGGACATAAGGCCTATAACAAGTGCTAAGTTTTTCTCCTTGTCCCTGCCTTTCTACTGTTTCTGATTGAATTTTGTGCTACAATGTCTTGCCCATATTTTAGTGCTTTCTTTCAGAGATAAAAACATGCACAACTGAGCCCGAAACGACGGCCCCACCACGAGCGGCCACGGCTGTGCTGCGTCTCCCTGTCTGATGCCCACCTGTATGGGTCACATCGCCCCTTTCTGATCTTCAGCCCCAGACACATGGGGATCCGTCTGTCCACGTGTTTGTCCGTCACCGGTGAACCGAGTCTACAGGCCCTGTGCTGGGATCCCAGGGGCAGTGACAGCTAGCGGGGGGACGGACAAGGAAATGGTTCACTACAGTTCGCTGTGAGCAGTTCCGTGGAAGATGCACTTGGGGAGTGTAGTCAGGCTGGGGAGGGTGCCGCTATGTCTCAGGGAAGGTCTGCAGAATGTGCAGAAATTAACCAGATGGAGGAGGAAGGAGAACAAAAGGCACACAGCTTCGGAAGAACTGTTAGAACTGTGTGCTGAGCAAAAGGAAACCAGCTCTGAAAAAAAACCCTCACATGCTGCACACTTACAGCTTGAGATTGCTTTTGTGCCAGTACCTTGGGGACTCGGAAACTTCACCAGGAAGTTTCTGGCCTCAGGGCCCTGCTCTGGAGACTGCAGCCGACAGGCTTCACCGAGAGGATATTGCACTGAGCTTACCTGTCTCAACATCTGTGAACTGAAATAAAACTTACGGGTAAAATTGGCCGCTTGTTCCCATTTCTGAAGTACAACCAAGGAGGAGTTTCTTGCTTTAAAAAAAAGCCAGTGGCCATCACAGATTCCTTTTACCTAGCCCTTTTAACTGAGCTGGCGAGAGTGCTGGGGCAGCCCTCCAAGCTCCCCGCCCCCCACCCCGCACGTGGGCTCCTGGGTCTGAGTTCAGCCGACGCCGAAGCCCTGAGCCAACCACGGAAACTTACAGTCCTGGCAAGTGTCCCAAGCGTCCTGTCATTAACTACTGGAACTTAGGAGAATCCCACAGGACCCTTTCAAAGTAAGAGGTTCCCCTCGTCGGTCCTTGTTCTACTCTCCGGGCCATCTCCAGTTTTTTTCCATCTGGAGAGCAAATAAGCTGAATTCTTTTTGTTTCCTCCACAGAGGGTATTTCTCAAACCTTAACTGCTTCTGACTTAAAGCAGCAATATTACATACCGTCAACTGGTGCATCAGGAGGTCCATTAAGAAGGTAATCTTGTTACTGAACAGAACGTCGGTGCAGTTCTCGGAGCAGTTACTGCAGGTGAGGTTGTAAACATTGACTGCACTGCAGAGGGACCTAATGGGAGAAGAAAACACATTTGTAAAACCTTGTCAGTGTGTCGCCAAACACTTTAAATACAGAAAATAAATGGTTCAAAGAAACAGGCATGTAACAGAGTCTGCTCTATCCAACCCAGCCAAACCATAGGTGCAAGGCCCATCACTAGACGTGAAGGGTTACAAGTTTTATCCAAAGCTCCATGTTCCTTAGTACCTAATACTTGCCTCTTATTAATTTCTTAGTTGGTGGCAACAGAAAACGGAACACTGCCTTAATAATCTAAGATTATAATACCCAGGAACTTTGGGATCTGAAAGTCTTTGAATAGTGCCCAGAAAAAGGATCTGCCAAAGCTCCAGATGCCAGATCTCCTGGCCCAGGATACAGTGGGTGACGGGGGAGGGCACCCCCAGGAGGAGGAGCTCTTTCCCTGGGAGACAGGAGCCTCGGGGATCCGGGGTGAGCCCCACAGCAGCTCGGAGGCTGCACGAACAGGGCCCCCCCTGTGCCCTGTGGAGGATGGCCTGCAGAGGGCAACAGTCTAAGTTCAAGTTGATCCAAGAAATGTTCTTCTTTTAAGGATTAAAAAAATACATATGCCACTGTTCTAAAAAACACTTGGAACCACAAACTCAAGGGACAGTCTTCTGGGTGCTCTCAAGACCACGGTGAAAAGCCACACTGCTGAGAGGCATGTCTGGTCACATCTGCCGTTCAGTCCCATGCAACGAGGTTCTGATTTTGGTCCCTTGTAACCGATCCCCTAGGACGATAATTCTTCAGGTTTAGCCATGGATCCACATCACCAATGTCACTTGGGGACTTTTTAGAGAAACAAATTCTCGGGCTCCAACCCAGACCTACTGAATAGAAACTCTGGGGCAGAGTCTAGCAATTTGTATTGTAACAAATTCTGCAGCTAATTGTGATGCACCTTTTCAAGTCCAGAACTTCACTCTAGAACGGGGTCCTCCAGTCTGAGCACTGTTCCTCCCCAGGAGATGCTAGTTGCCGGGGGGTGGAGAGTGGGATCTCTCAGTCTGCATGCCTCAGAAGCAGGGGTGATTTTGAGGTGCAGGAGTTGAGAGGCTCAGGCCTGAGAAACACCACGTGAGGATTCACTCACTCAGCAAACACCTGGGTGCGGGGGTTTCCGGGCCCCTGCGAGGTACAGGGGGCAGACAGGCTCTCTGATGTTCCGGGGTGAGAAACGGGGAAGCCAAGAGAATTTTATGAGGGAATTCTTACTCTCTAAAAATGTTTATTGGAGGTTTTCATCTTCTTCTTAATGCTTTATAAAATTTTCTCATTATCAACATAACAGAGGGTTAATATATGTTCTTAATATTTTTTGTCATTTACCTAATGCCTTTCATTTTGCTTACATTATTTTTAAGGTGTTCTTTATGTATGGAAGCTACACAGTTTTATGCAGTCTAACAATTGTTTTCTTTGGAATTTCATGTTTTCTTCTCCTTTTATCCTTCATTATGAAATGAGCTAATTATACATTCACACCCAGCCCTTTGTATTTGTTTCTTCTTGAACCAGATCACTGGGTGTGGTACTTTTATGGTTTTTATAACTAACTATCAAATCACTTAGAATTTATTTTTGTATGAGGCAGAAGCCTAAATTTATTCCCCACCTGAAAGACATTACTGAATAATCCACCTTTTCTACCGGTTTGAAAAGCTCCCTTTATCGTACAGGATGTACTCCCTTGTTTCCGAACCTGAGTGATGGCTTTGTCGGGCACTGTACCAATATCGCAGTGTCATGTATTGTAGCTTTAGCGTAGGATTAATATGTAAAACTGTAGGTCCCTGAAGGCTTCAGACATAAGGGTGCTACATCAGAATGACATGGGGAACCTTACGAGTTTATAATTGTATCTTATTTTCCCTTTAGTTTTGAGCTATCCCCTTATGGCCTTGATTTTTAATTTGTTTCTCTGTTTCATTCAATACAATCCCTGCAACATGTCTATCATCTTCTGTGGAATGTCACGAGACAACACACAGCCCCGGCTGGAGTGGCTCCATGGACTGAGTGCCAGCCTGCAAATCAAGGGGTTGCTGGTTCAACTCCCAGTCAGGGCACATGCCTGGGTTGCGGGCCGGGCCCCCAGTGGGGGGCACACTCAAGGCAACCACACATTGGTGTTTCTTTCTCCCTTCCCCTCTCTAAAAATAAATAAATACAACTTAAAAAAAAAGAAGAACATACACATAAAAAGTGCGTCTCTGCGATCTCACGCTCACAAACTCCCAGGGAACTTCCGCAAAGAAACTACTTTCTGATGAGAGGAGAACAAGGGGGCAGGGGGCAAAAAACTCGGGGTCAGCAAAACTCGTCCATTCAGCAAAACCTGTCTGAAAGGCAAGCTCTGTTTGAAGAGCACCTGTCTCCGAAAGAGCGCTTCTGTGAACCCAGCCTGGGTGGTCTGCCCAAGCAGCCCTCCCTGTAACTTAAAACTCCAATGACTGGAAGCACTTTTTACAACATCAAACACAAAGCCCAGAGTTTAAAATTATCTGCTCAGAAGACATTAAAATCGTACTGTCCACTCCGTCAGAACTACACTGTGACTGGGCTGCGGTAAATGCTTTCTGTCCCAAGGAATTGTGACGACATGACTGAGTCTTAGATCAGTCACTCTTCTCACCAAACACGTTTCCTCTGAAAAACAGAGGCCAGAAAAGACATCATAAGATGGTATTTTGGTAGTAAGACCAGGAAGTTATTTACATACGAAATAAGCAGAACAGAACGCAAGTGTGGTACACCTCAGACGGGGAGACTAGCACCTAAGACGTTATAAAGAAGTTTAGCAGAAAAGCCCAGGTGGCTGCATCCTTGGAGGATTTGACACTCCAACTTAGTAAGTGCGCAGTTCACGCCCTAATGCAGTTTACAATCCTTAGGACTTATCAGGAAACACGTCTGCCCTAGATCCTTGGCCTCGCACTGGTGTCAGGAGAGCTGGTACTTTAAAGCAGCTGCCTTGGGAATTAAACACCAGGGCCCCCACATATTATAACTGACCAAGCTCCTTTGGTTTACATTAAGCACTTAATAAATGGTATACAGTTTATTTGCATTATCATTCTGAAATTATGCTTTGTCTTTGTAAAGCTCCAAACTAACTTCTTTAGATATCACTTCAGAGGCTTTTCTGACATTCAGAGCTGTGAACTTCAGTGAGAATTTTGATGCTTGAACTGGACCCAGCGAGGGAGGAGCCCCCACAGGGAGGGGCCAGTGGTGCAGGGCTTCCCCGCAGGAGCCACAGAAAGCCGAGACTCGTGTGAAGCACTGAAGACACTATTCTATTACACGACTATCCTCAGTGACTTCGAGGCAAAGTCCTCGACTGCTGCATCCTTTGTGGAGCCCCCGGTGTGAAGTGGAGTTGGCTGTGCACAGGGTGTCTGAGGGGCAGAATACGGAAGGATGTGCCACTGTGGAATATGCTAATGCATTACCTCACCCTCTTTTCCACCGTTCGACTTCGTAAGCACTCATGAGACTACACAGAGGTAGGAAACCCACCCCTTACTTACTTAAAAATAAAATATCTTATGAATTCATGTTATTTCAGGCTCAAAATCAGGAAGGAGTGAGGAATTTCTTTCCTTTCAACTTTATAGCTCTCTCTCTTTTCTCTGATACCAAGAATACAGGTCCTCAAGGGCATCGAGAATGACAGAAGCCCTCATTTGCTTTATGCTACATTGTAACACACTACAGTTTCTGAATAACAAAATCACCACCAATTACAATGACTGAAAACTGTTAAAAATACTTTGGCAAACCCACCTCCCACCTCTCGCCCCCAGTGAGGCTATATGTACTGACTGGCCACACTGTCCCGACGTGCAGTCACGTCACACCCGAGTCGTCCTCTCACTCTTCAGTTTTTGTGCAGTGAGCACACACTAAGGTCCTGCAGTAGTGCTCACCCCCCATCCCTACGTTAATGTATCCGTAGTCACTTGCTTGACTGAAGCTTGTTCTCCATGCGATCCCTTAGGAACGTCCTGCGGCAACCATTTTCCCTGAGTTCTTGTGTGTTGGTAACTATGTGCCTGTTATAAAGGGACACTTTGCGGGATATTGAACCATTGGCTCCCCAAGCTGGCCTGGGCGGGCCCTTTCTAGTCATCTCCTCTCCCAATACAGGGCAGTCATGTACCTGCTTTCCACTAAAAAAAGGCTTTTTTAGTCTTGCCTTTCCTAGAATGGCTTCTTTTACTCAGCATACTGCTGCCTGAGGTCCATCCTTTTTATAACTGGTTATGTTATGTTATGTTATGTTATGTTATGTTGTGTTGTGTTATGTTATGTTATGTTATGTTATGTTATGTTATGTTATGTTTCACATCACATTGCATCACACTCTATCACGGCATGGGTACTTTCCGTGCTTGTGGCCTGCTGTGCGTTCACCAGCTGAAGAATACGAGGGCAGTCTCCAGTCTGGGGCACATGAGAACAAAACCGCTGTGAGCCAGCACTTTCGGGTTCTGGAGAGAACACAGTTTTTATTTCTCCGCGGTGACTATACGGGACTGGGACTGCGGAGCCACATAGTAAGTGTATGTGTAACTTTGTGAGGCGTCTGCAGGCTCCTCCCCGTGGCTGCACCGTTCTGCATCCCCACCAGTGGGGCGAGAGCACTCCACCTGCCCTGGAGGCTCTCCGGACCTGGCAGCTTCAGCTGGGCACTGTAAGCGATTTTAACAGGTTTGATGAAGTACCTTAGTGCAGCTTCAATTTCTATTTCCTAGAGATGTAGAGATCTCTGTATGTGCTTATTCACCATCTGCATCTTCGCTGGTGGAGCATCTATTCAAGTCTTTTGCACATTTATTAACTTTTACTCTGTGATGTAACCAGAGCACCTAACCAGCTCCTGGCCCAGGAAGTGAAAAACAGACACTGACTGGAAGAATGAATGGACATAACAGTCTCTTCCTCACCTCAAACAGGTACAGGAATGACAGTACCCAGCTCAGAAAACATGTGGAAAATTTAAGATTTTAAATTTTAAAACAAGTTAAACCAGCTCTCATTTGCAAACAGAAAGGACGGTATTAGATCTCTTAGCTCATCTCTACAGAAAGTAGAAAGGCTCCAGTATGTATCACGGAACCCATGACTGTCGAGTCACAACACTGCACGGAGGGCTCACGGAAACAGTGTCACCTGATTAAGTTTACGAACTTACGTACTGCCACATGGGAGAAAAGTGTCCAGTGGAGTCTCATTTTAATAGTGGTCAGTGGGTCTGTTGCACCACATACACTTTAGATGTGTAATATTAGTCAGAAAAAAATGTAGTGAATAAAAGCAGAGAAAAAATAGTATTTGCAAAAAGTTCACACATGGAACTTCTTTCACACTTATTTTCTTGCTAAAATTAGAAGACATTAAAGAAGCATAATTAGATAAACAACTCTTGATTAACAAGAAACTGTCTTCTTGGCAAGAAACCTGTGGACAGAAGAATGACTCAGGGAATTTAACAAGGGAAAGATTATTTAATTTTGACATTTCTGTAACCACAGCGGTGGATCTGTGACAGAATTTGGTTTAGGCAGTGGACAGTGAGACATCTGGGTCAGTGCTTGCTACGTGTGAAGAGGACACTTCCTCCCACTGGCGCTGTGACGGCTGGTGTGGACACACCGCCTGCCCTACTGGCCCCTGGATACAGTGACACTGCCTGACAGACCCCCTCCACCGTGGGGGTGTCGGTGACATGCACCCTGCACTCCAGTCTGCGTCACACTCAGCCTGACAATCCCAAGTGATGACCACACTGCACATCACATTGTATCATGCAACACTTTAATAACACCAAAACGAATTTTTAAATTAAAGCATTCCCCTCATTATAAGGACCCCTCGGAGAAATCTTCAACTAGGTGAATTACTGCAAGGTTTTTTGTTTAATTGGTGAATCTGTTACAATGCATCACAGGCAACTGAATTATTCCACAGAGACACATTCTACTTTTAGATGGGAAATCATATATATGTTAAGTACCAACCTAATTAGACTTTCAGCATTTCCCAAAATTAACCTCCTACTAAGAAGATGCTACATTTCGAAGATTACAATATATTTTAAAATGTGGGGGAGCATGAAATGAAAACATCAATTTTAAACTCCAGTGTTACACTCCATTCTCTCTGATAAGACAACAGTTAGGGACGGCATGTGTTTAGATCTGGTCTTAAGGAGAATCTGGGGATGAGGGTTTAAATTCACCGTGAAACACACTGGCTCCGGACAAGACGCAGGTGGCTCACTGTGTTCGACAGCAGATTAAAGTCGACACAACTAATTTCTTTACTTTAATCTTATTAGTGGTGCGACAGCTGTCCACCGTAACCATCTCTGTGCAGCCTCGTGAGGCGTAAACAAAATGCCACCATAAGTCAACAGGGGAAGAGTATTTATCAATCACTACGGCTAATTAGCTTGTAAAGCCGTTTTTTACTTTTACTGTGTAGGGGGATACTCTTCACTTTTCATAAATCTTGACCCGAAAATAGATGTTTAGAATTACATTAAAATAACCCTGCCTAGAAATAAGGAACTGCTCATTAAGAGTGGGTTCGCCCAATGCCACCTTATGAACGTGCACTGAGGGCCGTGACATGGTGGTCACGTGAGGTGCACGCGGTTTCCACCCCACACTGTCCCCGCCATCCGACGGGAAGTCGTTCGCAGGGCCGACTTACTCCAACCGGTCCCTGGAGTCAGTTCTGAGAGGGGAGTTTAAGGCAGCATGGAGACACTGCCGTTCTTTTTTAAACCTCGCTGCTGGGTCCTCCCTGAGCTTTCTGTCTCACACACACAAGGAGTTCCAAGTGGTCTGGGTTCATCTTTCCGTGCAGACAAGCAAACCCACTCTCATGGGCTAGAAGACCTCTGCACGTGCTGGAATATCCGGCACAGCATTTTCTGCCTCATGGAAACGTCTCTGACTCAAAGGACACTGACACCCTTTCCGCTAATCTTTGTCAGCGCAGCAAGAAAAAAACAGACACACCTCACTGCCCAAGAGCTCACACACAGAAACATCACGAAATGCACAGAAAGTGGAAAACAAAACGAGTGGAAAACGAGTTTGAGTGGCAGAAAGTTCACGTCACACAGACAGCACTGTCTTCAACAAGGAAAGACGTGGTTGTTAATGACGGTCGCCTGACCTCTGTACAGCACTTTGGTTCACGACTAGTGGACTGCACGGCAGCACTGCCAGGTGCACGAGACACCGGGGACACACCCGCGAGCCAAGGCAGCTGCCCCAGCCATTCCAGCTGGAAACTGGCGGCTGGGAACGAGGCCACCTTGGTCTGACTCCAGAGCTGGTGTACTTCTATTTCACAGAAATGTGTCCCAGAAAAAAAGTAACATGCTTTTAGAATTTTTTTTTTACCTGATGACAAAGACCACTTTGCAGTTAAAGGCCCAGCTACTTGGCTGGGACTTAGCTGACGGCAGTCTTGGCCTTAAGAGTGCTCTTCCTGCATGTGAGGGGCTTCAACAGCACCCTCAGGCCCTTGTGACCAGGCCCACTCCCCTCTGTTTTGTACACAGCATGGAAAGTTAGCTTTCTCTTACTGCTATTCCTTTGTGGTCCCTTTCTGTAAGCCTTTAGAACTACCCCGGACCTTATCAATTCTTCCTGATTTAGGATTAGAGAACATGCAGACCAAAGAGACTTCCTTCCTAAGGCTTTTGAGGCTCAGTTTCAGTTTTGTAAATGAGGGCAAGCACTTACACTCCCCATCAGGGACTTTCTCCCTAACCCTAACCCTAACCCTAACTCTAACCCCAACCCCAACCCTAACCCTCCCAGGGGTTTCCTCCCCGATGGGGAGTGTAAGCTTCTGCTGTTCAAGCCTGAACACACATCCGGTTTTCCTGGGATCTCCCATGTGGAAACCAGGGCAAAAATGATTCGCAAGTGAAACATGAAACACAGACTAAAAGACTATACGTACTTAGGAGGAATTCGTGAAACTGTGTTCACATTTGCGGCTGGGACTGCTCCTTGAAGGACGTGTTCGAGGGCTGTCAGTCCCCCTGCAACCTGAAATGCAACCTGATCGGCCACATTCTGGAAAAAAATACAAACAGAAGTTAGCTTGATTTCCCAAGCATAAAATTATAACCAAATGAAACATCTAGTCATGGTGCGGCACATTCTGCTGGTTCCACTATTCTACAAATATCTAGGAAGGCTTACTAGGAACTGTAGGTCGAAGTGGTGAACACAGGAGACATGACTGTGGTCCCCCACGAAGCCAAAAACGTGAGGGTGAGACCAACAAGCAGACGGAGACAGCATTTTATATAGAAATTTTTAGCAACACTTTGAAAAACGAGATCATTTTGTAATATTCATTATGACCTAACAAGACAAATGGACTTCCACGAAGATTTCCTCTCCTAGGTTTTTTCTTTGGAGATATAAGGCAACCTAATACTAACCATTTAGCAATATTTTTCACTCTTTTACCACTTCAGTTATTTTAGGAAGAATAATATTACACCATTTTAGATCCTGACCTCTGGTTATCTCTGTCCATTTTCTTAACTGTTTATAGTTCTTGTGGGACGAAATTTCCCCAAGTTCATTGCATTCCTCTGACATGTGGAAGGCAAGCGTGGCTCTGGGGTGCACCGTAGCCAGGTTTAGGGGTGCAGACTGTCAGTGCATCACATACGTGCAAAGTAGCACAGCAGCCTCTTAGGGGCTAAATTGTGTCCCCCTCCCAAATTCTTATGTTGAAGTCCAGCCCTTAGTCCCTCGGCATGTAAGCGTATCTGAGGATCAAGTCTTCAAAGAGGCAATTAACTTAAAATGAGGCTGTTGGGTGGGTCCTGACCCGAGGGCCTGGTGCTCTCACAGCGGGCGGGAGACACAGGGAGGCTGGTGCCCGGAGAAGGCGGCCACTCACACACCAAGCAGACGCTCCGGGAAAAAGTAAAGCTGCTGCCACCTTCGTTCTGGACCTGCAGCCCCCAGACCTGTGAGAAAGTGAAGTCTTGCTGTGTGTGGCACCTAGTCCATGGTCCTTCGACAGGGAGCCCTGGCTGAGCAATACACAAACCCTCCACCACAACAGCACCTCAGAATTCTTCCAACGGCACCTACGTTCACCAAGCCCTCAAGTCTCTGGGAAGCACCGAAGTGATCTTGGGGGGAGATGTGGGTTACAACCAGACTCCGTCAAACGTGGCTGCCTCGGCGCACTCACATTCTCAGGACGGTGCCAGGGGACCAGACGGGCTCCCCAGTCTCTGTGGGGGACACGGCCGGGGCTCGGCAGTATGACACCCAGCCACTCGATTACTCACTCTGTGCACAATACAATAGAGTTGAGACTGACACGGTCATTGTGAATCCTATACAAGAACTCACACTTTCAGGATTAAAAATTAATAAACTATTTTATTATTGAAAAAAGTTTCTTGGCAATAAAACTAGCAATCAGAATAATGAAAAACCCGAATGTGTTCAGCAATTTATTTAAAACCACAATGCTGTTACCATTATTTCTTCTTACATTGGGACGTCAACATACTAGAAGGGAACTGGTATGTCAGCCTGTAACGAACAGAGAAAACTGCACAAGTCCCCAGTGCGCAGCCGGGTGAGCCCCGGCACTCAGAGCATCCCGGGACAGCAACTCCCGTTGAGAAAGCTTGGCCAGTGCCCCCGCACCGTCCACCTCCCTCTTTCCCACAGGTGCAGGTCGCCCTGACTTTGAAAGGCACAGAACCCCTTGGCCTCCCTTTCACGTCTGTAAATACAGGATCACAGTACCGTCGACAGTGTCTACTCTTCTTGCTCAGTGGATCTCAGTCCATAAGACCCCAAAGGCCGCGCTTCCATGAAGCTTTTCCCAATCCCATCAACCCAAGTCAAAGGCTCTGCATCTAACTGTGCATGTCTCAAGGCCTGACCACTCCTCCCTACTCCGTCCGGGACCTGCCTGTGTTGGCACATTGCACTGGAAAGCTACACCACCCTACGGACACGGGCAGGCACGGGGCGTGCACACCATCGACAACTTGCTCGATGAGTGTAAATACCTCACCTAGAAAGAGGAGCTTTCCTTTCCCTCTTTAACCCCTTTTCAAATACTCTGTGTTCAGGTATGTGAAATCGGAACTTCCATAAAGAACTTTATCATTCTTTTCTGAGTGAGGAAAAAGCACCTCTAACGACAAAATGTGTGGCTTCACGCCTGTACCTGGCAGAACACCTTGCAGCTCTGCCCTCCTGGGCCCCCCACCCTTGTGAGACTGACAACTGGCAAACAGGGTCAGCAGCTCCGTCCCCATAACCCAGCTCAGCTAAAGGCCAGCACAGAATGACAGCTTCCATCTGAATTACACGGCCTGGGAAGCCATTCAATTACTAACCAGAGTCACTGTTATTGCCTCTCCCAATCCAAAGGGAGGCAGCTGTTCATCTCTGGCGGCCTTTGTACTTGACGCCTCTACAGACAGCGGTCATTGTCTTTGTGATCAGGGAGGAAGGCCCCCAGCCTTTCAGGCAGAGGTGGCAGATGGGGAAACTGTTTGTGCGCTCATTAGCAGGAAAGGCAAGATCTGTTCTGAGCATCTGGCGGCACCTTAAGACCTGTTCAGAGATGATACAAGTAGGTTTCAGCAAGTTCATACATTCAGAACCCGTAGCCTAATTTACAGAGATGAGAAGACCCAAGAGTGCATTTTTTTTTGTTATGGTTTGGTTTTCCCACATGGAGAACTTCCCTGACACTTAAAGGATTCCACGTGCACAAATCTTCTGTCTCCACCTGTTGTTAGCTTAGAAGAAGCAAGCATCACACACTGACGTTCCTTGTCCTGTTGCACGACTTGCCCCTGCTAGGCCTACTGTGTATTGCCCGATCCCACGCAAGTCTTGGCTCAGCCCGTAAGCTGTAGACGCTTGCACTGGAAAGGACTCAGGTTCTGGGGTGAAGACTATCGCGAGAAAACTGCAAATCTGTGGGAATGGGGTGACCAAGACTAAGAAGCACCCACCCCCCTGCCCTGTTTGCAGGCAAAGGTAAGAAGGTCACTGGGGTTGAGGGAGGCTGGAAAGGCATTCTCAAGCGGACATTTCCTTTGTGATGCTAATCAGAACAGGGCCCTTGGAGGGCAGGCACTCCTCCAGGGACCTACACTGTGCCCTCTGGACCTGTCTGGACTGAGAGGAGGTGGGGGGAAGGGGTGGGGCCGCAGGACGAGAGACCTAAGTGCTCCGGCTTCTTATCCTCTCGCCCTTCTTCCACAGAGACCCGAGAGTGTGCAGAGTTTATTCCTGCAATGTGGCAGAACCCACAGCAAACTCACTTTCATCTCCCTTATCCTCGGGCTCCGCAGAGCTGCTCAGTGGCAGGCCAGGCTCAGCACTGAGTCAGAGGGAGAGAGACTGAGACAGACAGTGCGACAGGGAGGCGTGCACCTGGAGCTGCGTGCGTGCTTATCAGGTGGAACCTGTGACAGTTCCTCAGGGCACCACGGCTGCATCAAGGATGGTTTCTATCAAAGTGAAAGACAAAAAACCCACCTAGGAGGTTCCTAGACTCCTTTGTCTGTCCCCTTCCCCCTTGCTGGCTACCTGCTGGGCGAGGGCAGACTTGAGAGGTCTCACACAGCAATTCCCTTTCCCCACTTGTTCCTGCGTCGTAAGTGTCCTGCATGCTTTAAAGTTGGGAAGCAAAAACACCTGGGACCGTGAGACCCAGCAGAATCCACTCTGGGCAAGTCAGTGCTGTCGACACACGCCAGTGCCATGGATGGATGCCCTCGGGCCCAGGGGCTCCCAGGGCAGGACTTCCAGCCCAGAGGCTCTTCCCACCATGAAGATGACAGGGTTCCTGCAGCACCGTTCCCTCACCATCACCATGCTCGCAGCTCCTGACGGATTTCTCTATTAGCTAATTACAAGCCACACTGTATTCATTATCCATTTACATTTACAAAGTAGCCTGTGTGAGTGCTCCGGCAGCTGGGACTGTGTTTACACACAGGGTCGAGCAAAAATTAGGTATTCAATAAATAGTTGCTGAATCAAAGAATGGAAATGTAGTCTATTTTCTGGGGGTCCTAACATCAGGAATTCTCGTAAGAGGAAAGAAAACCCAGAAATGCACAAAAGGAGAGAAAGGCTCAGCAGCGCCTGTACGCCTTGGAAGTCGAGGCCCTGGTCTTCTGCTCCCTGAAGGGGGCAGGCCAGCAGAGGAGCACAGAGACCTGAAGGCCATGTGCCCAATTCTCAAGGAAAGTAGCGCCCCGGACCCTTTATGTTCTTAAGGAAGAAGGCGGAGTGCCATTTTATGGGGTAAGAAGAAACTTAAGAAGGAAGCAAGAACCTAAACTTTACTGTTCCTCAAACTGCCATCCTGGAGGGCTGAGTGGTATTCGAGGGGCTGGCCATGTGGCCGCCCCAGGCTGCTGGTGGCTGTGAGCCCTAAGGACAGTCCCGAGGGGAGCTGGCCATGCCACCACAGAGAAAAGAGAACCAGTCCTCGGGGACTCGGTTTCAGGCTTGTGTTTCTCAGCTGGTAGTGGCAGCTCTGGGGACTGAGTCTAGGTTTGTGTGTCTGCTTCTGAGGACACGGTGCATCTGCACACAGAATGCTGTGGGCAAATCCCATGTCTGCTAGAGAAACACGCTTGACTTTTGGCACACTTATCACTAAATACCCCAATTCTATAAAAGCTTAGACTTGATACTATGTGAAACACTCCCAGAAAATCTCATTTTGAAGTAATCTCTGATGTGCTGGAGTTCCTGCAGGCTTCATTCAGCTTTCCTTCATGTTAAGATCTTGTGCAACCACAATGCATTTAACCTGAGAAATCACACTAAAGCAAAACTACTAACCAAACTACAGCCTCTCCTTGGATTTCCCCAGTTTCCCCCCGATGTCTTTTTCCTGGTCCAGGATCAGCTCTGGAATGCTGCATTGCATTCAGCTCAATACTGTTTTGAAGACAAGGTGAAGTAACTGTCAGCATTAGAGGGGTTCCCGAGCTCTTACATTAGCATTCACTAGTGACTAAAGAAAAAGAAAAATTCTTGAAATAACCCAGACTCGGAGAATGTACGATGAGAGTTAACCAGAATCTGTGGGGCTGAAACATGAGGAGCGTGTCAGGACGCAGGAAGGCCCGGGCCCACAGCAGCAGCGGTGGGCCAGGTGAAAAAGACTCCAGGTGGCCTGAGGGTGGTCCCCCACCACATCTCCAGTCCCTCTGGCCTCCAGTACCTGCTCAGCAAGGGCAGCCTTTCCAAACGCCCTCGTACCTGAACGTCAGTGACCCCTGCAGGCTGTGCTTCCAACTCCAGTGTGGACACTGCCTCCGAGTCTGCAGAGGATCCCGCTGCACTGGAGCCCAGGGCTCCTGCCAGACAGGAGGGAGCACCCTCTGCCTGCCTCTCACAACGCCAACCGGAAAACACCTTCTGCAACTGCCTTAGCTTCTTCACACCTAACCCTGGTGAATGCAACAGTGGTTCAAATAGAACATTTGTATATAGGACTGAAAATCGGAGAGCTTTTACTGCATTTGTCATTAAGTAGCCATCACTGTTCAAGGGCTATCAACTCCACAGACAAGATAAAGGAGTAAAATACAAAGGAGGAGGGGGAGGAAGAAACAGAAGACGCACTGCTTTTTCAAGGTAAGGCAGTTTTTCTTCCAGTGGATGTCATATATTGATTGCCATGTATTCAGAACAAAAAACCTACTTTTCTTTCTCCCTCATCTGAACTTGAGGATTCCCGTGGCATCACCGTATTGGAGCCTCTTCTCGAAAGGACCTGCACACGCTGGTTGGGTGCTTCTCTGAACAGCCGCAGGAGCGACATCACAGCCCATAGCACAGAGTGCAGGAGGGCGTGAACACACAGTGGCTCAAAGAGGAGACGAGAGTTAATCACGACTTTCCCGCGCTCCTGATTCCCAAGCCCAGCCAGCTCCCAGACACTCAGAGGCAGTGCATGTTTGAGCTCTGTAAGCCCTAGCTACCCGCATCCGTGGGTCTCCCTTCTCATAATGTGCATTTCATTAAGTGCACCAAGTTCTGACAAGTCCCCTCTCCTCCAATCTGCCTAAAGAGAGTCATTAGGTGGGCCTGTGCATGGCACTGCCAGCCAGTGGATTTGAGTTGTGTTTTTGTTTGTTTGTTTGTTTAAGAATACAACTTGAGCCCTGGCTGGTGTGGCTCAGTGGATTGAGCACTGGCCTGTGAACCAAAGGGTCGCCAGTTCAATTCCCAGTCAGGGCAACATGCCTGGTTGCAGGCTAGGTCCCCAGTAGGGGGCATGTGAGAGGCAACCACACATTGATGTTTCTTTCCCTCTCTTTCTCCCTCCCTTCCCCTCTCTCTAAAAATAAATAAATAAAATATTTTTAAAAAATAATACAACTTGATAGAAAAAACAAGGGTTATTTCACGGTTAACTGGCAGGTCAAAACTGTGAAGTCAACATTTCCTATACAAGGTTAAACACCATATTGTTGGTTTGGACATATTTACGTAAAGATGTAAGTGTAAAAGAAATAAAGTTACTTATACATTACAAGTTGCAGAGTAAAAATTATTTTATGCTCCTAGTACCTAGAATAGTGCCTGGCACTGGGTAGGTCCTTTTGTTGGATTAATACATGTGTGTTTCTGTCCCAATAAAAATGCCTGCCAGCCTACAGAGGAGTGAATCAGAAGACTGCTGGTCCCAGGTGCAGGAAACACCCGGCACACACAGGCGGCACAGGAGAGCCATGTTCTGCACACATTGCTCTGCCCTGTGAATGTGACGCCAGCGCCTCACGTCCAGTGACAATGCACAGACACACACAGACCACGGGTGGGTGGAAATGTTCTTTCTGAAAAGGCGGACTCAGCGGCCAGCACCGCCCGTGGTCAGCATGGCTCCAGGTCTGGACGAGACTCGGTCCCTCTCCTGCTGCCCAGCTCTGGGGCCAACACGAAGAGATTGCTCTCTGGATACCATCACCTTCTCCTCCAGCCTGTCCATTAATTCTGTAACAAAATCCTGACTGTAAATGCCTCCTTTCTGAGATCACCTGGAGTAGTTACTGGTTTCCTGACTGGATGCTGTCCAAGCCGTTAGTCATCCAGTAGTTTAGAGCACGCTGTCGTACTGCTTTACACTGTCATTCGTTTATTCAGCATTTATCAAGCGACCATTGTGCTACGTTAGGTGCCGGGGACAGACAACACAGACGTGGCTGCACCTCTGCAGAGTTCCCAGTCCAGTGTTCTGCTGCGGGGCGCCCGCTTCCCACTCATAAGACAGAAGGGTTGCAAACTCAGTGCCAGTAAGATTGCAACACACGGCTCAGTTCTCATGGGTGAACGCTCGGATCAGAAAGCAGCTCTGAAACCACCCCTGTTGATTTAAGTTAGCCAAACTGTAACAGTAACTTTTATTACTTAATGAATCAAAGTGGCAAGAGGAGTCAACCCCTCACAGCGATTCTTTAGCAATCACTCATGCCCTGGTGTGACATCGGGCATCACGAGGATACGCAAACGATACACAACTTCAGCAAGTGGCAATGTCTGAGATGGAAACGTCACTGATTCACCTAAGTCTTGTTCGAATTAGATAAGAAATTTTAAAAATCTCTTCCTATGCCCAGCAGACAATTCTAAAAGCCCTCAATCAAAAGCAGTCCAAGGCGGCCCAGACACAAGTGCCAGTCTGCCTGCCACTGACCTGACTGTATTCACGTACCACTCATACGCACACTATGCAGTTCCTCCTCATTTGCAGAGATTTTAATTCAGAAAATTCTCTGTGTGTCAGCCAGAGTCCAGTGTAAATTACACAGATAAAAAGATCATTTTGTGTCTTTCTGACAAGTGATTTACATACACATGAACTATGAATGTCTGACTTAACTGGCCATTCATACAGACTTTCCTGTTCTGAGAAATTCCAAATGCTTTGTGAATAACGCTCATTTTCTTGGAGTTGCCTACATCCACGAGAAAGAACAGTCTAGGTCAGAACGTGTGAACTGAACACACACTGTCCACACTGTAAGAGGCTGAGACACCCAGTGCCACCAGCCACCGCCTCCCACCCCGTGAGTCTGGGGTGAGGTCTGTCTGCGACCCCCCAGAGTCACTCATGGGCAGTGAGTGAGCCCTTCAACAGGCTGCTGGCTTCCACTCCATCAGCAAAACGATGGTAGCTCTTCACACAAGACACTAATTTCTAACTGTTATACTTGGAAGGGAAAGGAGTAAAACGATAATAAACATATAAACATATGGCGCTCATATAAACATATGAAGTTGTAGTAAGATGTGATAGCCGGAACCATTCAGAGAAATAAATGGTAGAAACACACAAAGAATGTGAACCTGGGATTTTTATACTAAGACAGGGCAGGAAATAAGTATTTCAATAATAAGTGTAAAGGCTAACAAAATGCTGGTGGGGGGAGGGGTTAGGGAGTGAAGACTAGGGGTGGAGTCTCTTTTCGGGGTGATGACATGCTGTAAAGTTGCTGACAGTGAGAGCTGCACGCCTCTGCGAATCTACTGAGAAACACTGCATCGTGCACCTTAAAAAGGTAGATTGTATGTTCTGTGAACTACACCTCAACAGAGCAGTTACAAGCACTAGGAAAACAGTCTGGTTACACACACGACTTATTTGTTGTATCTAGTACATGCAGGGAACCCCTCAGTCTACACTCTCTGATTCTCAGCCATCCTCTCGCCCTTCCAGCCCGTTGTTCTGCTGTGTTTGGGTGTCCTCCTCACTGTTACCTCCCAGGCTATTCCTTCTCTCCATCTACTCACACGGTTTCCCCATTACTCACGTTCCTTTGTTCGCCCTACTGTTTCTCTTTCCAGTGTGCAGGCTGACGTTGCTTTTCATTCGTCAATTAACCTGTCACTCATTCACTTCCTCCCGGTAAGGTTCCCCAGGGCCCCCCCACTCACGGTTCTCTCCAAGGCATCAAGGGCTGAATTAGCCCCAGGTTTTCTAAAGGAAACACATCTCGAGGGAAAGAGCCGACACAGATAAGCAGAGGAACTGGGGGCCCACGACCAAAGCAAGGTCCCAGGTAATGCAGAAAGGACGGCAGCCCTGGCAGGATGAACCCACATGTGCGGACGCCCTTGCAAGGGCCGGAGGCCACGAGTGTTGGGGCTCCCTCACAGGCAGGTTGGGTCCTGGATTACTAACTCAACATTTATGCAGCACCTACCTAGGTATGCACATATTTTAAGCAATACTGAATTTGTTTACACACTCCCCCTTACCCCCTCCTGCTCAGTCAGACACTGAGGGAAGGCCTGAACTGCGAGATGGCTTTCCCTGCTCTCAGAGTGGACATGACCACGGGGAAGACGGGGGGGCCCTCCTGCCCTCTGAGAACTCCTCCGCCTACCTGCCCACATGCTCTCCGGCCTGACCGGGAGACGCGAAGGAACAGTGTCACCAGGAAACACGTTCCACCCCCGGGTGCCCACGCCTCGCTTTGGGGAGAGAAATGCCGTCACTTCCAGGGCTGGAATGCCTTCTCGCCCTTCAGCCATCACATGCAAAACACACTTTTTGAAAAGACGCACCGAGGGTGATACGTGGCGACCAGTGCAGAGTCCTGCGCTATCCCGCTCCTCACACTGCCAGTGGTCACTGCAGGGAGCAGGCCTGACACTCTGCAGATGGAAACATAAACGGGGAGCTCGGCTCAGCTATGTTGAGTCCAACCATTTCTGACAGTCTCTGCCGCGTGATAAATACCGTCTGTCTACAGTTCCCCTGTATTTGAAAGTTACGACAAACATTTTGCTGAAATGTAAACAGCTGACATCATGACTGGTGAGGCAGTGGGCTGCAAATTTATCTAAAATCAAGAAAACAAAGATCTTGTTTGACACTGGATAAACCATTAGTGGTCACCGAGGGAGCGGCTCTGGGAGGTCACCAGTGCTGTTTGTCATCGGTCTTCACAACATGTGCGCCAGAGATGCTGTTGCAACTCAGCTGAGGCAAAAATAAGTAGATGAGAGACAAAATAATTAGAAACTTGCAGGAAAAGGGTGAAATTTTCTCTTCAGTCTAAAGGAGAGTTTTTAATTAGAGCAGAATTTTAAAATCTGTAAACCTTAACTTCTGGTTTTTCAATGATTTTAAGGGGTAGAGTGTGGAATGAAATTCGTGACTCTAGTTTTCGATAAAGTTCGATAGGTCTGTTCTTTCACGTCCGCAGGGCTACGGGGCAGAACTGTCCCTGCCTCTCAGCACGACTCCCCGAGACGTGGTGCGGCCCCGGTGCAGGGCCGTTCACTCAGCCCAGGTCTTGGGAAGACGGGAACTTACGTTTAACGAAGTTGGCACTCAACCATACTCTATTGTGTCATAATTATAAATTATGCAATTACATTACTTTCATATTTATAAATTATTAGCTTCGAGCATTGCTGGCTGAATGTTTGTGACATCTGTGACTGGTCACAGTTCCTGCATCTGTACTCCTGGGCCTCACGCACGCACAGCTTAACAGTAACAGGTAACACAAAGGACAATGAGTCAATTTTTTAGTCTCTAAACGTGCAAAGAAGTGTTTACGAAATGGGAGGGAGGTCACTTTGAGACACATTAACAAATATGTTAAATCAGAGTCCAAAGTCAAGGATTTGGCTTCCACAATAAATATCAATTACATTATTTTATACATTTTATGTAAGACAATTCACACCGCCGTGTGTGAGAAATTAGTGTCTTCACTGTCTCTACTGAAGCTATCATGACCAATGTTTAGACATTCTGCCAACGTTTTGAGGATGGAAATGCATGGCAAAGACCTTTTTTAAAGGTTGGAGAAGGGAGATAGTTCGACTGTACAAATGAAAACAAAAGAATCTATATAGATTACCTTGTATACTGTCAGCTAAAATAAAAATTGACCTAGCTTCATCATACTGTACCACCACAGTCAAAACCACTGGATTCATTTTGGAAAACATGCAATTATAAAACCAAAGACAAAAGCACAAAATTGTATGCCTCGTGTAGTTCTTCCCACTGGGTAGTTAGGTCAGTGCTGTTTTTCACAAAACTCGAGCTGTATGTTAAGCCCTCCACAGGGTCTTTAAACCAGCAGGCCTGTCCCTGAACACACCCACACCAGGAAAAGAGAAATCGCGGCAGCACTCTGTCACAGCCTCGAACAGACTCAACCCCTGGGCCCCATGTGCACCTGCTCCGTCTCCCGGGGAGACAGCCCTGGAGCTTTGTCCTCTTTCTTCCCTGTTGTTGGCCATTCTGCCACCAGCCAGGATGCCCAGCCTCACGTCTGCACCTGCGACCCAGAACAGACTGGAACTGCCTCATGTAAATACTTTATAGTCTCAGGTGGTTCGCTCTGGGACCCAATTATTCTAACTTTTGCACCAACTCTGTCCTGGCCCCAAAGACTAGATCGCTTTGGCTTAACTATCCAGTGCAGGTCAAAGTGTCTGGCTGCCACCTTCTGTAAGGAAGCCCACACCCTTCATACAGCATCTGTGTTTGGATACAGCTTAGTAATCTTTATGGGCGACCAAGTCTTCCTGAAGCACAGTCTATGGAACTGTGCACCTTGGCCTGTTTCTCATTCTCAAAGAAACTGAAATAGTGTATCTTAGACCTTCTCATAAAAACCTTTCATAGCTGCAAACTCCAGTAGCTTATTTTTTATCCTTTTCCTACTTAATTGAAATCTCATCCATCCACTAATTTTGTGGTTTCTTCAGTGAGTCTTTACTGAGTATCTGTAACATGCCAGACTCTGGGCTAGCTGCTAGGGACACAGACACGAAAGGATCCTTAACGAATCCCTAGTCCGATGGGACAACAAACATGCAAATGAATTATTCTGGTAACGAAGATTCTCAACCCTGGCTCAGCATCAGTGGCAGAGGTTTTAGTTAGTAAGTCTGTGCTGGTCCAAAGCATCTTTTTTAATTTTTATGATAAAAAAAAATGTAAAGCACTACTAAAAAGACAGATCACCCAGTCAGCCATATTTACTTTCTAAAACTCCCTGACTATTCTGAGGCAATGAGACACAGGGAAGGGGCCGTCATCTGCTCCGGAAGCCTTCCAGAGCACAGGGCATGCGGTCGCGTCTTTTAATCACGGGATTTCCAATCTTTTATTTTGCTGTGGACACATCCAGTCAGAAAGACCAGGCATCTGCTGTGTCTTCACTGCTACGGCCCTTTCCCTCCAACCTTCCTTTCTCAACCAACCTTCTCCAGGGGACTGCAGCCCTTGCCCTCGCAGCTCAGCTGAATAGTACGTCACCCTCCGAGCTAGGTACCTCAAAAGACAAGGACAGAAGAGCACCTCACAAAAGGCTGGATGCAACACTCATTTTGTAATTCCACTTCTAAAAATGTGTCCTAGAGAAATCCTCACATAAATACTTGGCAAGATCTGTACATCATTTTTATGCCACAAATTTTGCCCTTTACTAATGTTTTCCAGTCTAGGAAAAATTTAAGAGCACAGGGTAAAGAATAGCTTTTCTTCTTTTGGAAGTGCTACGCCAAAAATATCATTTTGCGGATGGGGCATGTAAAAATTCAAGATAACTCACAATTAAGAGTGTCAGCAAACAACACTTTCAGAAACTACGGCGTAGAAAGTTGATGTGTGTGTATCTGTCTCCCTCATTTATGTTTGGAAACTACCTGTAAAAAAAAAGTTACAACTCAATGTAAAGAAAAACGCAGGTCTTAACTTGTGCTATGAAAACATGCCAGAGCAGACACATTCGGCAGGTCTACAGAAATGAACTTAACCTTTGTTATTACAGACAGACTGGTTTACCTCTTCCAGTTATTTGTAAAAACAGGAGAGTACCTTGCCGAGTAAATTTTACGAACCGTTCTGAAAGTGTAAATCATGAAAGAAAAATACACTTCGTATACTACAGACACTACTCTTGTATTTTGCCACAAAGTTTCAACTTATTGTGGGAATATATAACATTAAAATACTGACGAGCTCATTCGTGCACTAAACTTACTATGTCAAATAAAAGCCTCTTAAAAATATTTTTGAATCTTGGCTTTGCCACTTACGGTATGACCTTAGCCAAGTCAGTTAATCTGTGTCCTGATGTCTTTATTCTTAAAATGAGGACAACGTTAGATAATATTACAGTTACTGCAGTGAGTTACAAGGCAACATTAGAGAGTGCTACAAGAGTAGATAGATGCTCAATAAATTCTAGGGTTTTGACGTTGCTGATTACTGACAAACGTTTTCCAGCTTTAAAATGCATCCCTTGTAGATCAATAATGCGCAATGCTGGCGAGGAGGAGTGGAAATGCCTGCAAACCACAGACAGGCACAGGCCTCGGCTCAGCACGAAACCGCTTCGCTGCACCAGAGCTCCGCGCAGCTGCGACGACGGCTCACGGACGCCTGCATTCCTCCTCGCACACAGGCACCGATGCCCACCACACAGTGGACGTTCTGGCTTCTGTCTCTCAGTGGCGTGATGAATGGGTTCTATCTCTTCCCAAATGAGGATCTGTCAACTGACTCGTTACTACATTGCATAATTTAAATGAATGACAAGTAGACTACTGACATACTAAGAAAAAAGTTTCTATTAAAGTTGATTGCTTTGGAAAGATTCAAAAATGGCAACTGCTACACAAAACTACCAGCTGATTAGGTGTGAGAGAAGTGAAACAACTGGGGGGTGACTGCAGAAATCTAGAGGACTGACTTTCCGTTGTTACGTTTGAGAAGACAGATCAGGCAGGGAAAAATGAGGGGACTCTCACTTATTCTATTAAATATTTCTATATTGTTTAAATTTATTTTTAGCAAGGAGCATGTATTATAGTAATAAAGAATTTTTTTCTTTAAAAAAGGCTTTGTAACCTGAAAGTCCCCAGACAGAGGATTAACCACATGAACTGTAGTCCCCCCGTGAGAGAGAATGCTGTGTACTGTTTAAATCATGTCCACAATCAGTGAGGAGAGAATGTTTTTGTGACACATTTTCTACAACATCTTACTCTGCTGGGACTGAAACATTTTCAGGTTTTTAGTTCTAGTTTACTGGAACTAGTGATAAGTGTGCACGTGCACACACACGCGTGCGCGCACACACACAGACACACTGGTAGCTGCAATGCTGAAAGCTGGAACAGAAGAGGAGCTGCTGCAGCCAACTGTCTGTCTCCCAGGCCACCAGCCGAGGAAAGTCGGTGCAACCAGCACACACGCACTGGACACGGGCACAGACCTGCTCCTCCTGCCCTGCCCCCACCGCCACGACGGGGTATTTTTGCCTCTTTAGGGAAATTCAATTAACAATATTAGTCTCCTCTCTGCCGTGATGGACACCACTGAGATCTTCCTCAGCGCCCGCAGACAGGGAAGATGGGCTTGCTGGTCCCTGAATTGCTAGTTCACCGGAGAATTACTGCCCACTCCTATAAATGACTCTATATGCTTCTTGTCATAAACACAGTGGCACCTCCTGAAATCAATCTTTCATGACCTTATTGATTAGGACACTTAGAAATAATGAGACTTCACTGGTGGCAGAGTAATGCCTGCAACAAGAAAAAAATACTCCAGTGAGGGCTTCCCTATTAACACTGGCAAATTTATCTTCCGACTGCCCTTTCCCCACTGCAGATACTCACCTAGAAACATGTGTGATAAAAACTTCATTTTGCGGTTCATGTGCATTTTCTTAGTATTTGCTGGTAACATATTTTAAATTAACCAAACAAACAGATCTAAAAATAATTTTTGAGTGACCAAAGTACAAAGTCACTTCACCAACTGAGACGGAATATTAGAATAAAAATTGGAAAGCTTAAGAGAGACCTTCATAGAACATACTGTGTGATAACTGAACAAATAAATATTAAAAAAGAGTTCTCACATTTATGATTATTTTATATTTCTATTAAATGTTTTTTATAAAAAAATAAAAACGATTTGACCACTGTCTTCCTACCCTGTAAGATCAGCATACAATTTCTAAGCAATGGGAATATCTGGGTTTTCCCAGAGTGACTGCAGAATAACATTATTTAGGAAAAGTCCAAACATTTTGGAACAGAGTAAAATAATAAAAACTATTTAGAAATTATTATTAACTAAGTGGGGTTTTCTTTGTTACTGAGACACGGTTAACGTGTAACAGGATGCACAGTGTTAGTAGGTCTTCCGTTTGATGGGTGCGGTAACTGCACACACTCTGCAGCCATCACCTGAAACAAAACACACCAACACATCTTCTCCTTCTTTCTTTTTAAAAAATTACAAACCATATATAAACCTGTCAGATTCTTAAGATAATTAATTCCACGTTCCTTATGGTAGTGTTCTAATGAGAATGAGCTCAAGAAGGTTTGAAAAGCATTTTTATTTTACTCTGGGCCACAGGACCTACCTGTCACCTTCTGACACAACGTGGGTGCCACACAACCGTGTACAGTCGTGTGTCAGCTGCTGCTAGGAAACAACCACAGAAACTGAGGGTTTGGTAAGTGAGGGGAACAAAAATAAGAGGCTCCTGAGACCGAAGGTTTCCCAGTCCCTCTGAAGAATTCCAGATGAAAATAAGAGGGGCAAGAGCACTTGAAACCACGAGGTTCGGTGCGCAGGGAGTGTCCAGCAGACCTTAACACACGGCAAGGTAGGGTGAAGCAGCCCTCGGGGGTGAGTGATGTTTCTCCCGAGTCTAGGCGTGTGTTGAATAGCCACAAACCTCAGTTGACAAATCACTGGGCAGGGTTGGGGGGGAATGGTGTGTCAGGAAGACTTTCTACCTTCCACAGAATCTGCACAGAATTTTCCACGATGAATTTCGAAAACATCAGATCAATGGCAAGCTGTGTGAAAGCTATCACATGTCATGTGACGGGACATTTCTGAATTCATTTCAAATTATGAATGCAGCCAGCTATGTGGTTTGCTTACCCAGGCTCGAGAGATTCACAGCTGAGTCTCTATTTAAATTTGGCAGGATTCTAAAAAGTCATGAAAGGCAATTGGAAAAACTCCATGTCCAATCCATCTGCTTAAACTGTTTACTTATAGGAACAGCATACAACTGTCTCATGTTCCTGATAATCCACAGAATGCTTCTGGGATTCCGTTACTACCCAAACTTCAAGGTAGTGTTGATCATCACAGAGGAATAAGAGTCGATGAAATATTGATATAAGTCATGCTCACTTGGACCAAACTTAATGTTATGGCAAGAAGGAGGCAAGGGCTTGTGCATGTACCAGAATGTTTTAGAAACTCACGTTTGAAATAATTAAACATTTCTGGAAGAAAAGGGTCTTTGGAGAAGACACATTTTCATTTTAACTTCAACTTTTAAATGTAATACAAGTGTTGGCGAGGATTTGGGGAAGGGGAGCCCTTCTGCACTGTTGGTGGGAAGGCAGGGTGGTGTAGCTGCTGTGGAAAACAGTTTGGAGTGGCCTCAAAAAATTAAAAATGCCGAATGACCCAGTAATTCTAATTCTGGAAATTTATCAGAAGAAACCCAAAACATTAGTTTGAAAGAATACTCTGGTAGGTAAAGCACAGTATCACACTGAGTTTTCAATTTGCATTTTTCTGATTATTAAACAGATTTTGTATTTATTTATTTATTGGCTATCTGAATTTCTTCTTTAGGAATGCCTATTCTCATTGACCATTTTCCTACTGGGTTGCTTCTTTTTATTTTTGGTAACTAAACTGTAGAAATTCCCTAAATACTCTGGATACCACTTCTGCATGGGTTACCAAGATCTTCTCCCACTGTTTCTTGTCTTTTTATTCTTTTTCTGGTGCCTTTGGATAAATACGAGTGCCCACTCTTAAGGTAAATTCATCAACACTTCCTTTATGATAAATGTCTTCTGTGTCCTTTTCTGGCCCGGGCAAAACCTCAAAGTCAAGATGCTTTTCAATGTTATCTTCTAAAAGTCTGTTTTTCCTTTTCACATTTAGGTCCATCTGGAATTAATTTTTTGTTTATGACGTGAGGAAAGGTCAAATTTCATTTTCTAAAAATAAGGGTATTCAATCATTACGGTATCATTCACAAAATAAGCCACCATTTTCCCTAATGCCTGGCAAGCCTCCTTTTCCCACACACATACCGACAAGGGCCTCCTGGGTCACGCACGCACGTGGGGGTGGGACTGCTCATGGACACAGTTGTGGCGCACGTGGGACAGGGCTGCTCATGGACGCAGTTGTGCTCCATCCTTCTCCACCTTCGTGTCTTCGTCGCTGCACCCTCACGACCAGTTTGATGGCTGGCAGAGCACATTCCCCCACATTCTTCTTTTTTAACAGTCTCTTGGTCATTACTGGCTCCTTGAAATTCCATATTTTAATTTTAAAATCTCCATTTCAACTTCCATGAAATAGAGCTTTAATTTCACAATATGAACATTTTTAATTGGGCTCTCTCTCTCTCTGCCACCACGGTGCGTGAGGCTGACTCTTCTTTGCCAAGTCTCCTCACAAGACTTTCAGGATCAAGAGGCTCCTGGCCAAGAAATCAAAGCAGAGCCAGCCCCTTCCCCAATGGATTCAAATGAAAACTGGCAGTGAAACCAGGTGCCACTCCAGGAGGAGGCGCTGGAGAGCGGCCAGGCTGGGTCGAGGGGGACTTGCACAGGGCGGCTCACACGTCCTGGCTGGTGTCCAGGCTGTCTGCATCTCACTCTGTCACCGAGGAGATCACCACCGTCTGGACAACTGGGTGTGTTTTACTGAGAAATTATTGGAAAAATGATTTTTCCCATTGTTAATATTTTTCTGCACTGGTGGCTTGGCTCCATAATAAATATGTGAGATCTCTAGAAAAAAAGAAGATCCCTGGCTGGTGTGGCTCAGTGGACTGAGCTCCGGCCTGTGAACTGAAAGGTCACTGGTTCAATTCGTGGTCAGGGCACATGCCTAGACTGGGGGCCAGGTCCCAAGTTGGGGCATGGGGGTGATGCTAGAGGCAATCTATGGATGCTTTCCTCCCTCTCGTTCTCCCCGCTTCCCCTTTCTGTGAAAATAAATAAAATCTTAAAGGGAAGAATTTTAACTGGGATGGCACTGAACTTACAACTTAGAGAAGAAAAGAAATATTTCCTACAGTGAGTTTTCCAATTAGGGAACATGACAGATTTACTTCTAAAGACTATTTTGGTATTATAAATACAGTTGATCTTTACTTATTATCCTTGTAACTAGTAACCTTGTTAAACTTAATAGTTTTTTTGACACTATCCATTTTTTTGTAGATACAATTTGTCAGATTAAGAAAATTTCACTCTATGCCTACTTTACTATCATTAATTGCTACTGAACTTACCAAATGCCTTTGCCGCACTGAGATGATTGTATGCTTTCTCTTCTCTTCTTTTAATATAACCGGAAAGCTATGATTGATTTTCCGATGTTAAACCAATCCTGAATACCTTGAATAAATCCAATTTTGTTGGGATACATTACCCTTTTTCTATACTGCATGATTTGGTTTGCCAAAATTTTCTTTAGGAATTTTGAATCCAAGTTCCTGAATGAGATTGGCTTATAATTTTATTTTTTCCAGTTTCACTATGATGTCTGCAAGTATAGATTTCTTTTTATTTCCCCTGCTTGAGTTTCACTGGGCTTCTTGAATCTGTGGAAAAGTTCTAAATGATAACCACGACCAATACTGTTTCTGCCCTATCATCTCCTCTGCTCTCCTTCTGAATCATTACACAGAAACCAGCCCTTTTCACTATATACAGTATTACATGCCTCATGCAATCTTTTCTGTATTTTCACATCTTCTTTATGTTTCGGTCTGATTTCTTCCATTTCTATTACTAATTTTTTTTTAATCTAGATAACACTGGTTTTTAACATTATGTCACTTTCAGGCATACAGCATTATCATTCAATGTCTGGGTATGTTACGCTGTGCTCACCAACGAAAGTTTAGTTTCCACCTGTTACTGCATGTAGCTAACCACCGCCCCCCTCCAGTTATGGCCCAGCACACAGTGCATTAATTCTCTCTCCAGCTGGCTTATCCTGCTATTATCTCGCATACTGTTTTCTTCATTTTGATTACAAAATGCTTAGTTCTCAAATTTGTTTTCTTTCAAATACGTCATTGCTTTAAAAAAAAAACAATGAATACTTATATTCTTGGACCTAGTCAGTATGGTTCTAGAGACCCTGTTGGTCTGCTTTTATTGATTTTTTTAATCCATGTTGTCTTGCCCTTTTATATGCCTAATTACATTTCTCTGTCAGACAGTGTATTTGAAAATTATTTTGTTGAAGTAATTTGAGATTTAGCTGGATGCTTGCTTCCTGTAGTGTGGGTTTTCCATGCGCTTCTGTTGGGCACCAGGGAGTATGAGCAATTCAAGACCACGTCCCTCTTTGCAGTGACCGGGGCTTCCCAGCCACCAGGTGACAGGAGCCGAGCTGCAGTCTGTGCAGTGACTGGTATACTCCCAGACGTCCCTCTGCTGGGACAGCCCTGTAAGACAGGAACCCAGGTCTCGGGGCTTGGCTACAGTCCTTAGCCTCCCACATTTCTTCTCTACCAGTTCTACAACATCACCCACCACTTTTGGGGTCACCAACTGTACCCAGCCCCACGTGCCATGTTTCCACACCTTGGCCCAAAGACTCCAAACTGCTTAGTTACAGGAGTTCAGTTCCAGGTTGCATTCTGTCTGCTTTACTAACGGTAGGTAACCAGGGGCGGGGGTTCCGGATCACTGACACGGGCACTACTGTTATACTGTTAGGTCCAAAAATATAGACGGGCTAAGTTTATCTTTAATTTCCTTAAAGATAAACAACATAGTTTTAGGACCTGTGACTAACATTTACAAGGCCCTGCAGTTTTAGTTTCTGCTTGCTCTTACTCGTAACAACTAATTTACTTCTGTGCTTGTTTTTTGACGGTGGCTACTTATTCTTGTAAAATGACTGGACATGTTATTGAAGGCCTCAGATAAAGCTGTCTTCTTCCAATGGGGACATGCATTTGCTTCTGCCAGGTCCCTGGGGCCACCATCATCAATCAAGGACTACTTTAAACTCAATTCAGCATTGGAAATGATACATGTGACACGCTGCCCCAGGACTGAACTAAGGTTCCTCACTTCAGTCCCTGGCCCAGAGGGTCGTGCTGACATCAGGGCAGGGTCTGGGGAGGGGAAGACCTCCCTTGGGTTTCCCACGTGGGAGGCCCTCAGGCTGCTTCTTTTGTTTTCTCCCTCAAGCAGCTGACAAACGGTAACTGCACTTGCCAGCCTGGAGAACACTCTCCGGGAATTCAGTTATAAGCACAACTTTCACAATTCTTGCTTTATCTTTAACCTGGGCATTATTCAATCTCTTTTTAGCTGTTTGATGCTTTTAAGAAAATTATTTTTCCAGAAGTGTTGGATGTTTTTGTTTGCACAGTGGGTGCAAATGCTAGGACACCGTATTTCTTACAGAAGTGGCTTTAGTTTGCTAACGTAACACATACAACAAAGCTTACAAACTTTTCATTTCTGAACAGGATCACAGAGCTCAAAACAGCACGGGAACCCAGTGTCCTGACCTCTCCCATCTCAGGCGTGTTCCCGTGCGTCACGATCTCACCCCTGGGCTCGAGAGCAGTCCCCTGACCTTCCTAAAAGCCAGCAGCAACCCTGTCCACACCAGCAGACTCACCGTGTGCTGAGGTCTCAGCTATGGGATCAGCCCTCTGGCTCCATCTCTCCTCCTGCCTCCCATGCCCCGTGGCCACTCTGGCCACTCCCAGGCTGCCCCCAGACCCTGCACTGGGTACGTGGCTTCAGCTCTAATCATTTTGTTACTCCAGGCAGTTTTCCAAACAAAAAGAAATGCCTATTTACGATGCCTAGACCAAAACCATAAATACCACCAGCCAAATTACCCTGAAATGTCAGTATAACTCTACAAATGGAGCTGCACAAAAGGGAGGGAGGCGGCTTCAGTCAGGCAGAAGCATTCACGGAAGCCGGGCAGGGTCTCACTGGAGGCCCCCGCAGGCTGGCAGTGGTCCTGCAGCGTGTGCTTCACAGCAACTTCCTGACCCAGACCATGTGGGCTGCGGGCCGGACGTCACTCTCTCCCCCAGATCATAAGGAATCAGTGGTACTGCAATAAACTGCCCCTTTGTGAGTGAAGTAACTTTATTTTGATCTTTATAATGAATACCTTTCTTATAAAGATCATTTTACGTTTTCCTCAAAAATTCTGATATCTTCAATCTAAAACAGTATTCCTGAGAGAAGGTGCACATGGTGGTATTTTCAAGCAATTGCCTTTACTTCAAAGTATACATACCCTTTATAAAAACAAAAAAGTCAGTATATTTTAATTTAAAAATCATTACAGAGATTTCTCCAAAGCACATCAAATCTCCAAACCCCAAGCAGCACAAGCCCCACACCGACTGGCCCCCCCGAGCTCCGTCACTCGGAGGGGCCGTGCTGGGCGGTGCGGAGGCTGTGGCCCCACTGCAGGGCCACAGCGAGTACCTGCTCGGCCCCACAGAGGGCAGTGCTGCGCACCACCTAGCAATCAGGGTGGTCACAATTCACCCCTTAGGCACAGGCCCTGACCAGGCCCAGACCAGCAGCAGTGTCACCAGAGAACTTGCTAGAAATACAGATTCTTGGGACCCACTCCAGGCCTGCTGAATCGGAAGGCCCAGGGGGTGCCCAGCAAGCTGTACTGTCGAAGAGTCCTCCAGGTGACAGTGATGCAGACCGGACTCTGGGGCTCCCTGCCAGAGACACTCTTGTTCACTTGCTCTGACCCAGGACCGTGCGAGCAATAGCGTCTCCAGTCCCTCCCCCGCCTCTCCCTCTCCCTCTCACGCACACACGCGCACGCACACATGCACACTGCACAGCCAAGTCTTAAAAACAAATGTCCACTGCCAGGAGAATGGACAAAAAACTAGTATTAACACAATCAAGAATCCACTGTACAACAGAGAAAATAACTGAAAAACAGCTACATTTATAAGCTTAAATAAAACTAAGAACCATAACTTTGAATGTTATAATTAGAAAAAGTGTAGAGTACACGATTTTATAAAAGTCAAATACAAGCAGAACTAAATCATACGGAAGAGATAGGCAAAAGTAGGTTCACAGCTGTGAGTACACCAAACAGCGTACTCTTGAGTTATTATTAACTACTGCAGTATTTATTTGCATAACAACTGTACACTTACTTTGGCCCATCCCTGTCTATTCTTTAACAATACATTTATGTGATAAAGCAATAAAACTATTTTTAAAAGACAAAGAGAAGCCGCACCCCCCCCCCCCACCACGTACCTCTGCACATCTGCCCAGAGGGAGGCGAGGTGGTGGGCAAGGGGCCGTGCTGGGAGCGCTCGGTCCCAGCAGGGCCTCGGGTTGGTTCCTCTCATCACCCCAGTCCTTTTTATGTGTAAAACGTGATGTGGTCAATTTTAAACCCAGAACATAAGAAGAAAAAAATGTGGGTAACAAACAATTTCCCTCGAATAGGAAAATTAGAAGAGATACAAATTGTGAAAACTGTGATTCATTCTTCCGTTAAAAAAACTTGTAAGATGTGAGAAATTATTTATGATAAAATTAGATAAAATGTAAAAAAGGTACAGTAAAAGGATTAGAAAATACAATAAAATGTCAACAGTGGACATTATAGAGAATTTGATTTCTTTGTATATTTAAAATTTTCTATTGTGAATAAGACTTGAAGTTATTAAGATTTTTTTAAACTGCCTTTGAGACATTTAATGACTCTAAGTCATTAAAGAAAACTGCCAAACCTATTATTGGAAACAGGCAGAAAATTGGTGTTTTGTGAAAATCTATGATTTATGGGCTTTATAATTCAAAGTGTTATATTTTCTGCCATAAAAGCATTATATATCTTTATTGGTATGATTCCATTTAAAATAATTTCATTTTGTTTGTGTGGAGAAAAATGTGACTGAGAAAACCATGACCTAAAGAACATATTTGTGTTGCTTCAATTAAAACAACTGAAAACAAGTCCAATCTAATTAGGAACAGAAGGAAGTCGTCCATCAGCGCTGACTGGCTTTGGGAACACGGAAGCGACGCGAACACTGGCCTCTGCCGGGAGCCTCGCGCCAGCCCGGCGGGGAGAACCAGCTCAGAGGCGCAGGCCAGGGGCTGAGGTTAGTGACGTACCTCCTTTTCCAGGATTCTAGCGACCTCTCCCAGGGTGCGGTCTAAAGCGGAAACCTTAGTGTTTGCCCACGACCCACTGTCTTGTACTTGCAGTTGTTTTAGAAGATCTTTGGCTAACCGCTGAAGCCTTCAATACAAAATTAAATGGAAAGGAGTGAGTGAAAGAGAATGACGACATTCACAAGTTAGACTAGCACACTGCATTTTCCTGAACTTTTTGAGACAAAAGTTACTTCCACTATTGTATTAGAAACTGCCCCAGAGTACCCAAGGGGAAGGGAAGCCAGCCCCTCCCAAGGCTGTTCCAGCTTTCTACTCATGAGCCACAGCGATGCTCGTGGCCCCAAACACAAGCAGTGGACGGTGCTGTCCCCGCACACATTAGGGAGCAGCTGCTGTGGTCAGTTCCCGTGTGACAGTCAAACCAGAACTGTACTGGAGACGGGGAGGTGAGCGCATGACAGCAGAGAAATGAGAGCAAGAGCCTGAGCAGGTTTGCATTTAAATCTTCACTGTGTTATGAGCGCTGCAGACTTTCAAGGTCAAACTCCACCTGTTCCAATTTACAAGCAATGTGGGACTGCCCGACACTGCCCGTGTCATTTGCCTAGCAACGGAGCAATCATCTGCTTTTCACCGAGAAATACTCCACGTGGCCTAGATTGTGGAGTTCTTTATTTAGGAAGGGGCCGTGTATCTTTTTGTAGCCCCTCCTCTTCTGTCTCTCTGTGAGCAAGCCTTTCCTTTCCACTCACTCACTTCAGCGTCTCGCCACCACACACCCGGGGGACTCACGCCCAGGTCTCCCCAGGGCTCCCACACATCAGCACTGCAGTCTCCCCTTCACCTTCACCTGTGACGGACAGACTCCATGGGCCAGCCTGTCACCACCTGCTTGCTTTCTTATTGCTCCGAGCAGCCACCCCAGTGGGGAGGGTCACCAGTGCCTGTTTAGCTTGTACTGGGGGGGCACCCTCCCCAGGGCCTTGCTCCCACTGATTTTTTAGCTGGGTTGGCAGACACTGGCCAGCCCCCCATTCCTGGTCCTGAGGAGAAGTCACACCACGCTGCAAAAGCCTGACCTCCTCACCTCATGAGGTGAGTCCAGACCTCATGAGTCTGTCAGGCTGCACCTGTCCACTCACCACAAAGACAGCCCCACACGTTCCGCAGTCTCTCCCTGCTTACCCTTGCATTCTCCCTCCGGCTTTTCTACAAAGACCTTACGTTTCACAGAGAGATGGAAGCTACTGCCATTGACAAGACAATCCTCCTTTCTGCCGTAAATCTTCAAGACTCTCTGCATCTCACCCACACTCTCTGGCTTCTCCTGTCGCAGCCCAGGAGGGTGGATTCCTCCCACGTGGGCCGACACATCCCGCAGCCTCTGCAGGCATCGCGGTCTTTCCACGTCTACACCCTCCCTTCCTCCTGCTTCAGTGTCTTACCAGATGCTCCCCATTCATGTTTTCTCAAGTGCTTCCCCTGCCTCCACGGTCTTTACAAAATTCCTACTTACCCCGAAGTGCGGAGCTTAAACGTGACTTTCTCTGCTGCGACTAGCCCCTGAAACCACTCATTACAAGTCTCTCCCACACAGAGCTTTACAGCAGAACAACCTGCAACGAGGGGCATGTTCCAGTTCTGGACTGTCCACTGTGGTGGCTGCTGAGCACTTGAAATACAGTCACCGTGACCAGAAGGTACCACACTGGACAGTGAGAAGTGCAGAATCACCTGGACAAGAGAGGCTCTCAGCCACTGCCCTCTGCCACACCCACGGCGCCCGAAGCGCTGCCTGTGCGCCAGCGCACTCCGAAGACCTTTAACGACAAATGGTCCAAGGAGGAGTTGCTTCTTTCCATTCTTACTACCACCTGCAACCTCACAGGTTACAAAACACATTCCTGCACCTGACATTGTTTAAGCCTCTGAAAAACACTGTCCGTGAGTGCTGTCCTGTTTGAAAAAGGAAGAAACCGAGACTCCAGCAGGTCAGACTTTCCCCCAAGTCTCACAAGTGGTACGAGTGTTCCTGGGACTGGGAACCCGGACAGTCCGTCCTCGAATCTCAGGCTTTTCTCTCCGTACCACAGGTGTCAACCCACAGATGGAAAGTTACTCACAAATGAATAAATAATACCCTAGGGTACAATTTCATCCATAAATGCACTTATGTAAAAACTTAAAATTTCTTGAAAAAAAGAACACAACAGCAAATGCAGCTTAAAAAAGATGCTGATGAACTCTGGGTTAAACCCAAGCTACCTATACAAAGTTCCTTTGATGTGTGGAAAAACTAACAGAAACTCTAGGGTCCGAAATACCTAAGCTGGAAACAGCACAGAACACGTGTGAGCCCTGGGAAGGTTATTCACTCCAAATCCCAGTCTCCTCATCTTAAAAGTGGAGTTAATATATATAGATTTTTTTTCCTTTCAGAGCCTTTGAAACTCACAGGTAATGAGTGCAATGCACCTCATTCACTACAGCAGACATCTAATAAATGGTCAACTATTACTGCTATTCATTGACAGAAGGCTCTCAATCTAACAAAAGTGAAACGGGATGTAAAGAAAATACAAAAACTGAGTAAGAGCAACATACTTCTTTGCCCTTCCAACTGAATATGGGCTGGAGTCCCATCCGATTAAAGTTACCGACCTTATCGTGTGGAAGAATATTGGCAGCGAACTTCACTGTGTGACAGACAAGTAGCCACTTCAGCGTTTGGCTGAACAAAGCCTGCACAGCATGTAACTAGACACCCAGCCTCCGCCGCGGATGCCGATGAACCCAGCGGTATTCTCACCAAGAATGCTCACAGTCCACTGAAAACCAGAGGTACTTAGGGAGGCACAAGGGGCATTTTAATTCACAGAATACAAGAGGCTTGTATTTCACCGAGGTAAATCAAATCTGGGATTCATGTGAGCCTACGCGTCGAGGAAGAACGCCAAATCAAGGGGACGCGTAGGGAACATGAGCTAACCCTCTGCTTCATTCCCTGCCTGCCTGTCTCGAAAAAAAACGCCTCAGATTTTGATGCATATTATAAACAATTACACTGAGGTCCTGACAGCTGTACTTTCTCCACAAGGCAAGAACAGGAGCAGTTTAAACCATGCAGTTTTTAACACAGAAATTGTTATTTGGATTATTTCTTGCATGAAAAGAAAAAGTGGATGCTTTGTAACTCCTGTCCTAAAATATGGTGTCTGCCAGATAACTGGCTTTGTGAAGAATGTTGTATTGTCAGATATTTTCTTCTCAAAACTTGAACATACTCTGCCAGCAACCCTACGTTCAAACCTGTCAGCAGTAACTGGGGGACGTGAGAGCTTCTTTGAAAGGAACCCCAACCTCTGTCACAGGTCAGTCTGGGGGAGTCTGCAGGGATCTCGGGGAAAAGGTGTGGAAGGGTGAAAAAACAGACTGGGTCCACTAGGTGAGCCGGACATGAAGACAAACCCGTTAACTTTCCTTCTTTGTTGCCACCTCCATTTCAAAGGCACGTGGTCTAAATCTAGGGCTACTGGTTTCCCTTCCATTTTTAAACAATATGCTCAAACCTTTATTTCTAAATGTAAGAGCTCCAGAAACCCCTACGCAGGGTGAAGACGTCGGTGCACAGGGACAGCCTCCGGCGCAGCACACTCCCATGCCTGTCTGACAGCCGCCCTTCTGACGGGAGAAGAACCCACCCTCCAGCCCAGCCCCCTCGCTGCACACTTGAGGCCGCCCCAGACACGCCCAATGCTGTCAGGGCGCCACTCTCAGTGGGAAGGCTCAGCAAATGTGTGTATGTTACCTTATGAATTAATATGTTACAAGCCACGTATATATCCCTACGCATTAACATCTACATGTATTCCTATTTATATTTCTATATGTTGGCAATTACGAGTTGAAGTGATGCCTGCAATTCCATGTCACCACCACACGGTGTCTCTATTGTCCCTGGGTACCTTTAACTCCCTTCTCAGGCAGTGAGCAGCTCGCCTAACACCATCCTTAACACGTGACTGACACCCAGCCCAGACACCTCCCTGCTCAGGCTCTGCCTGTCCATTCTGGGCTCTCCCCTCTTCTCTCCCTGTGTGGGTGTCGACACCCTGGCCAGGCTGCCCTCTTCATGTGGGCCCCTGCACAGAGAGGGTGGCTCCCCACTACTCTGACTTCCCTCGCCAGGCCACCTGCCTGCCCACACGGACGCTCCCGTCACTCCGCGTGGGCTCTGGGTCACCACACTCGGCCCCCCCAGGAATGTCTGCCTCGGCCAACTGGGGCTCGGACATCCCCCAGGCCCACCAGTGCCTCCAGCCACCCCCAGTGCAGGGATGTTCTTGTCTAACTGTGATAGTTGCTACATTAAAATGCTATAGCCTACCTATCAACAACTGTACGGTTATAAACAGCCCTCAATTTGTGGGATTTAAGTGTTTCTTGGCCTTTTTCACCATTAAACATCATCTTTGCACATAACTGTTTGGGTGCACTTTGCATGATTTCACCGAACAGCATGAAGCCTCCAGGGCATGTCCTTCACCCCAGATCACGCCCCCTCTGAGACCACAGCAGCCCGCTCGCCATCACCAGCGTGGGAACCCGTCCGCAGCACTCCCACAGGCAGCGTGTCAGAGAGAAGCACACCAGAACGTTTCTGTGTGCCTTTCGGTTCTGTCGTCATGGAGTCTAAATCCTCATCTGTCAAAAGCTGCCGTCACAACAGTTCTGAAAGATCTCCCACAGCAAGAACCAGCAGTCTTGCCAGAACCTGTTCTGTCAGCACATGTGACGCTCTAGATGAGATGCTTCTCCACTGGGGAGACTGTCTTGTGCCCCGAGGAGTGTTTCACAGCATCCCTGGCCTCCCCACTCTATGGGGCAGTAGCACTGTCCCCCGAGCCGTGATAACCAAGTGCCATCCCACATCCCAGACAGAGACAAACGTCCCCTGGCAAAACTGTCCCAAGTGGGACAGCACTGCATCAGAAGAATAAAGTTCTCCGTAGCAGACACAGAGCCCGTGATCACAGGCACATGCTGACAGTTCAGACAAACTTGCTGTAGCGGAGACTAAAGAAATGGGAACTAGAGTGCAGGATAAAATACTCACTTTGCTTTATAAGGCGAGTCAGAGGCAGAATTTTTTGTTTCTGTTAAACTTTCATATTCCTTGGCCCTGAAAAGAAAAGGTTTAATCAGTGTTAGTTATTCTGCTGCTAATTTTTATAACAAAAACCCTCGCTGTGTTTTTCCTCTTCCAAAATTAGGAACGTTAGTACATTAGTTTTAACACTTTGATTTCTGAGACTGCTTCTTTAAAATACTGCGAATGCTGTCCAAAAAGACTAAAAATATGCCTTTCCTCATAGGATAGAAAGCAGATTCCTAAAAACACTTCTAAGTTACAGACCTGGTACAGAACAATGCTTATTTTTCTAAATGTTAAAATCATAATTATTAAATTTGAAACCATATTAAGTTTCTATAAGGTCGTTGAGGTGGCTAAGTATCTATATACCTCAAAAGGTGTGTAATGTAAAATTAAATACATTAATTAAGGTAAAGAGTAATCATTCAACTTTAGAAATAATTTAAAAGGCAGTAGAAATAATTTGACCAGACACTCAAAGACTTGTTTTGTTTTGCTTTTGTTATTTCTACTGACTAAATTCCATATGTCTGGAAAAACCTGCAATAAATCCTTCCTGCCACTGTGGAGCTCCCTGCAGCCCGAACCAATCAGGCCAACAGCCACCAACCCTCCACCGTTTGACTCAGGTGTCACCACGGGAACCCATCCATGCAACTTAATTTGTCAATTTCTCTTTTTGGAGCAAAAAGGTAATTTAAGTTTTAAACTGCTCATCCAAAGCGTCTTAGCCTCAAAGAATCAGTCTAGTTACCTATGAAAGAATTAGTCACAATATATACCAATCCAGACAAAAACGACAGGTGAAAAAATAAACTCCGCTTCATAAAGTGTGAAAGACACAAACTGCGACTGGCCAGCAAGGACAAGGAAGGCAGCACAGGCTATCCCAAGGAACAAAGGAACAACTGAACTAGAACGAGATAGCAGATTATATGTTACTTAAAGCTCCACATGCTCAATGCTACCAGGGAAATATTAAGACATATCAAAATGGGGAAATAACCTCCCTGTAGTTGCAAGTAATTCTGCCCCCACAGGAAAGGCGGTTGAATGAGCTCCCAGCACTGTGCCGGGCGCTGCACAGCGACTGTTTCACCGGCCTTCGCAGCTTGATGTGGTATTATCTCCACCCATGGAGGTGAAACAGGCTTAAGAAGACGTCTGTGGTCGTGAAACACACACTTATGTGGGGCTTCCCGGGGAGACAGGGAAGGAGGCGAGAGCTGGCTGTGGGGACAGCCGTGGGGAGAGTCGCCCAGCAAGAAGACGCCAGAGGTTATGAGAAGAGAAAACGGCGTGCTCTGACTTACACTCACCAGGCTCGCTGTGGCTACAGCATGTAGACGAGGTGGGCAGGGGCAGGGGCACAAACCAGGAGACTAGCGGAGCGCTACGGCGACCACCAGGAGAGAGACCAGGGAGGCAGGGTCCCGGGGCAAGGGGAGCAGTGAAGTTCAACAGTCAAATGCCGGGAATGTTTGAAGCAAAGCTGCCACTGTTTGCAGTTGGACTAGACGTGAGGTCAGCTCGGGAAAGAGAAGGGGCTGGGATGTGGAGGAAAGAGCAGAAGCTGGTCTGGTACGTGCCCAGTGTGAGTGAATCTGCAGATACAAAACTGGCAGGCAGAGGATACTTAAAGCCACCACAGGACTGGCTTAGCTCACCAAGTGACCCTGCACACGGGGGGAAAGTCCAGAGGACGGGCTCTGTGCTATCCCAGTGTCAGGAGTTCAGCAGATTCTTAGCACAAACCAGAAACGAAGGCCTGTCACCCCCTGAAGTTCACTGCGAAACTATTTTTACAAACTTAGCGGGGCATCCAAAAACACAACAAAAAAAGCCTCTTGTATTCTTCGCTCCCATGACTACTCTGAAGTTTTCAGTGACTCTGTAAGATGATGACAGAGTCATTCTATTCACTGCAGCTGAAAATCGGAAACCGCACAGAGGTGGCCGCCCTTCGCCAGCACTCCAGGCGCACGTGTCTGTGTTCCCACGGGCCCAGCGTCTCCACCTTTCGAGAGGTTTGGGAACAGAGGCGCAAAAACGTATTCAGACTCCCTTCTCTCAAATTATCTATAGAGGAACTGCATCGTGTTCTCGGACGAGACTTATCTGTCATCAGGTGATGACAGAGTCTGTGAGGTCACGGTGCGCCACACAGCTGTCTGATCCTCGGATGTCACTTTGAGGCTGATGATAAACTACAGGTCTGACAACTCACTTTCCATTTCCAGATATCTCTTGAACTTTTTCTTGTTGTGACAGGCAAGCAAATTGATTAAAGCTAGTCATGGGATTTGACACCACAGCCAGCAGACTTCTATTTGTTGATTGCTATTGATTTTCTTTAATACTTCATTTAAAAATCAATAGCTGGAAAGAGAAATAGGTTTGGTTTACACACACTGAGACACACCACTGCATGCTGGAGGAGGCACAAATTTGGCACAGCTTCTGCATCAAATTATAAGAAGAGCTCTTAGCAGGTGAAGGCAAGGGCTTTAGATCGATACGCAGTTTTCTTTCTCAATCAAAGAAAGTGGCTATAAATTAGGCTCATCAGTGTTACTTTCAAGGCTCTGTTGAAGTAAACAACTTCAAACTTTTTTGGGGGGTGGAGGGTCTTCCTTGCATTTACATTAAAAAGAACACCCCACTAACAGTTCTGTTCTGTTTTCAAGGATGTTGATGCTACCTGGAGTTCATGCGGGCTTTTATCTTCCTGGCTTTCTTTTTATTTTTCTGCCGCTCCTCTCCATCCTTCAGTGGCTCTGGGGGAGCTGCACTTTCGACCACAATGTCAATAATGTACTTCTTCAAGGACAGGTGCTCCTACAAGACAAATAAAGGAAACGGTGATGACGGAGAAGATGGTTAAAAATCACGCAGCACTGCTCAGACAACAGCCAGTGCCCGAGATCACACGGGGGCAGTGAACGTGACCTGCAGGACACCCTGGTTTCCGCCACTGCTCTGGATGCTGCTGTTTGGCTGGAGACGCTCACTGACTCCTCAAACCTTGGCTGCACACCAGCCAAGTGCGAACCACGCAAGCACACAGGCAGGAGCAGGGGCAACGTGCAGACGCGGGTCTGCACTGCCAAGGGGTCAGTCGGTCAGAGAGCCGGAGGCTACAGGAGGACTGGAGGGGAGAGAGAGCACTATCCACTGAAGGTGAAAAGGAAAGAATGTCCTGCGTCTTTGATACCTGGAGTGCTCGCTATAAAAGAAACGCGATGCAGATACAATACAGAGGAGGTTAAGTCAAACTCCTGTGGTCTTTGATTTGAACTGTAAGATTCATGAGGCATTATCTTTAAATACACGAAGCATAAGTAAATATGCTTGTATATGAGTATTTCTACTCACGCACATCACATACATGTTATCTTTTCTGAATTCTGTTCACAATTGACCAGCCCAGCAGCAATGAGCATCCCCGCTCCTGAAATATCACTTCTCATTAAAAACAGCCAAGGCTTGCAACAGCTGCTCACACACCTGAAAGTCTCCCCACACACATATCAAGTGGCAAGATAACTGTCAAATCAGTTATTCTCACGTCAAAAGAACTGCAGAGTGAACTTCAAGAGGCTCTCACTGCCAAAAAAGTGGCATGATTTGAGGTTCAAAGAAGAAAATTTTAAATGTTTAAACCTCATCTAAAGTGTTTACCTGTAAGTTTATAATTACATGTATACTTTTCGACTAATTGGACACCTTTGAAAGATAATAGAGAACCAATTCGTTATCTTGAAAACTGGTAAATAATCAAAATTTTATCCTGCCACTCAGTAACCAAATAGTGGACAAGGGACAGCATTTCTTTATAACAGCATCGGTAGCTGATACCTCAATACCACAGTCAGACGCCATGCTCATCCTGACGGAAGAACTCAACCCCAACTACAGCCTTTCCACATGGGCTGAACCGTAGCCCGATCGGGCCCTACACCCACCTGCCCACTGGCAGGTCACACCAGCACAGTACTCCGGAACAGCCAGCACACTAACGGAGCTTCAGCCGGTCACATGCCTCTACTGAGGCCTGAACTTCCCAACCTGTCAAAGCTGCAGGGGGCCATGTGGCTGAATCCCAGGCAAAGGAATGGTGAGTACACGCTCACTGTTGGAAGGCCCATTTGCTGACTCCCCCCCTGCAGACTGGGACAAGGAAGGGCCTGAATCCGCACCCTGTGTACACAGGCCAGCAGCCTCCCTCTCCCGCCAGGCTGTCCTCAGCAGGAGTCCAGTCTGTAACATCTGGTGGCTTTGTTACTTTTCCTCTCTACTTAGCGTACCAGATTCCTCACATGATTGGAGCCATGGCCCGAACCCTAGAACCTAACTTTTGGGCTCCAATCCTTGATGACACCTTTCTTAAAACCCCAAGGAACCAGCAAGGACCAGAAGATACCGCAACCCGCCGTCTCCTGACGTGCAGCGTGGCTTCCTGCCCCTGCAGCACTTGCTCCCGCGGAGACTGGTTACCCGGCCCCGTTCTCTGCGAACCACCCACTCACCTCAGGGCCCCCGTCCACTTAACATTTGATGAAGTGCTCAGGAAGAAAATGAAGGTATTGTAGATAATTTTACTTTGGCAAAACTACTGGAAGGAAATAGTGAAGTACCAAAATCTCTCTCTAGAAATGTATTCGCTGCGGTGAGATTTACTAACACCACAAAACACCAGCAGGAGGGAGCTGGCTGCATAAGTCACGGTCCATCATCAGTACGAGACTGACTGGACAGATGCCATTGGTTTTAAACAACAGTAGTATAAAGAAACATCCATCGTGTAGTAATAAATAAAAAAATCAGGATTAAAAATCTATATAATACAGTTTACATATAAATGTGTAAGATTTATATGTTCATGTATAAAAAGCAGAAATGAGTGGATCAATATATTAACAGTAGGCATTTTCTCAAATATTCTACAATTTATATATATATGTTTATATATATTAATATTAGTTACAAAATTAATGCTAATAAGAAAATGTAAGGAAAAGCCAACTCCTTAAAGAAAAGAGGGTCAATACGTATAAGGTTACAGTTGCTGTAGGCTTACTTGTACTGTGGAAGAATTAACATAACTGTAAAAATATACTCATCATTTTGTAATTACTCAAAATTCTAATTACTATGCCACAGGCACGAGGAGACACAGTGTGTATGATTTACTCTGTCCTTTCCAAAACACGCATCCATCAGGACAAATGCCATCCCAAAGGCCCCCAGACCTCCCTCCTCCTGAGTGCCACAGTAAAAGTGCACCCCTGCCCTCCCGGAGTCCTGCTCGCCCACGCGCTTGTCAGAAAGGCTCTCTGCTGGCCACTCTATCTGACGCTTTCATTTTGCACGAGCATGAACGGGGGACAGTTCCTTCTTCAGGGACAGAGGCGCAGGCTGACTCATCAGAAACAGCACTGAGTCAAGATGTCTACCTCAGGATAAATTCTACAACTCATGACAGAGTGACTTCTCTGGGCCTCAGTTTCCTCACTTGTAGAATAAAGGCAGCAGATGGTAAAATCTAATGTCCCCTCTTTTCTAACATTCTAAGAATCATCGGGAAAAGACCAAAAGCTAAGTAAGGATGGCTAATTCCACACACACACACACACACACACACACACACACACACTAAAAAACATAACTCTAGTTTTTAAGTCATGATTGTGACTTCTCACTGAAGTAACATTACTACAATATGAAATACTAATAAATGTATATAAGGAAACTAATACCATACAGACATGATCTCATCAGAGTTTATACCCCTCTTATTCTTTTAATTACCTTTTATGGCATCCTAGACCAAAGCTCTGGCCGTTCTAACATAATTTACTATATTAACTATTGAGGTTTATGACCCTGATATTCTATCAAACTCCTCCTAAAGGTTCTCATAATTCCTTATTTTGTTAAAAAGGAAAAAAAAAGGAAGGAAGAAAGACATGAAAAAATTAAGCAGTAGATAGGTTCATGATCTTTGAGGAAGAAAGTAAAAGTTCTAAAAATAGGATAATAGGGAAATATGAAAAGACACAATATAGTGTTAGCTATAATATCTCAGTGTTAGCCCAGAATAAACACATTTCATAAAATGTGGCACATAAATATATTGAAGGAAATAATCTGCTTCCCATTATGTTGAAATATTATAACAGAACTGAGAAATTTTAGGGATGCTATTCTTCCTAGATCAAAAGGGTTTAAAGGTCTCCTTTGGAAAAAAAAAAAGCTTCATTACAATAACAACAAATATATTTTTATCTGAAAATCAAAAAGTGTATTTTTTATATAGAAATCCAATGTCATGCTCAAGAGGCATATTTCTCTAGAGCCAAAAGTTGCCCATTAGGAACAGGGTGGATGCCAAGGTACCAGGCAGGTTAGAAAATGATGCTGGGGTTTTCACACTGCATTCGGAAAACCATTGTCTCTCAACGCGATTCTGCGCGTTCTCAACCTACTTTGCGTCAAGGGCTTGTGATACACACTTGAGTTAAAAAGGTAGGGTTCCCTGGGTGTAAGAATGTACTCAGAATATGACCAAAAGCACTAGTAGTGAACAGGTATTCTGAATGACATCACTCCTCCATGGAACTCTTCCAGCAGATTACCCCCCAGACAGTCAGGAGAAAAGCCGGTGTGTACCAATTTGCTGGATAGTGTTAGACACATCAAATAAAGCATCTATGTATATTATCCAAACACTGTTCGAAAACGAAAGCACCATACGCCAAACCCAGTTCATCTGCATTTAACTGAGCACATTCAGACACTCGAGACGCTGTGCACTCCGGGTCAGACGCAGCACAAGCGGAAGACGCGGCTCACATGACAGTGCGTGTCTGTGTTTCCCGGGCATGTGTACGAATGCAACGTGCACAAGCAGGTGCTGAATAAATGCTTAAAAAATAAAATAAAAACTCTGAGAGTTCCATTATACGTAAATAACATCGAAAATTTCATCGAACAGTAAATTTGAAAACCATATTGCCTGAAACATAACTAACGCCTTCTGTCAGAACAATGCTCTGTGACAGCGTCATTTTGAAGAAGTAAACACACATGACGATGACAACTGTGCACACTCTACAGGCGATTTTAACTGTACAGAAGATCTACCTCCGCTAAGGCTCTTCCTCCAGGTGTGGGACACACTTAGTTTCATGTACTACAATCTGTGTATTGCATTGCTGGAAACGCCAGATGAGAACACGAAGCTAATGAAATACTACAAAACGGTCACCATGAAAAGAGAAAAGGCCATGTTCTGATAAGGACAACGGTCCACCACCTGTCCCGCTGCCACTCAGTGACAATTGTAAATATCCCATCAGTTTTCCGATGGGTGCCGGTGATAAATGCTGTAGAGACTGCTTCCTCGGGTTCTGGCGCCCCCTCTGATCTAATCTGAGCTCTAATGGGGACACCAAGCGAGGCCCAGGGCACACGCTGACGAATGGGTCACGCTGCGAAGACAGAAAGGGGTCTGAGCTCAACACTGTGACAGGGATGGTCCAGCTGTGGCGAAGCAGGCCTTGCCACGCAAGGTGTTTCCACAGGATGCTGGGATGGCAACTACAGCAAGTGGTGGGACCAGCAGGCTGCACCCTGAGAAACCATCTCTACAGCATTCCAGTAACAACAGCACCACGATCACAAATGGTACCAGCCTTTCCACACAGGAGTGAAGGAACAGCAGTGCTCAGAGTGGCTGTAACAGCCCTGGGGACACGGGCTTGGGGGCCTCAGTGGCTGCGATCATGCTCGATGGCACCGAAACAGACACTCCCTTTCAGCAGATCAACTTTCCACTGTTTAGGAAAAGAATATATGTAAAGGTACAAAAGCAGAGTAAATATGATACAAATACAAACTAAATGTAATACAGACACAAAACAAAAATGTAAATACAAAGTAAAAGGAAAGGGAAGTTACACCACTCTGACACCAGATTGAAGAAACTGCAGTCACTACCTCAGTATCAGACAAGGGAGCAAAGAATGTCACTAGGAGAAAGCAGGTTACTTCATAAGAAGTCACCAAGAGCACATAAAAATCATTAGTGTCTATATACCTAATAACACAACTTTAAATTACATGAAGCTACACGAACTGAATTGCCAAGAGAAATTTTAAAATTCACAATGAAAATCAGAAGATTTCAGCAGCCCTCTCAGAAACAGACGGAACTAAACCGGGCAGAAAGCCAGCAGGGACCCAGCAGGCGAGGTGATGAGTGGGTCACTTTCCTGACCATGACGATGGTTTCATGGAGGTACACGTGTGCCCAAACTCATTCCACTGGAGACTTAAAAACATGTTCAGTGCCATGTATGGCAGGTATGCTGCAAAGCTCTTTAAAAATAGCAAGTTTTCCAATTTGTATGAACCTGGGCATTGTAACATTGAGTGAAAAACTGAAGTCCAAAAGGATTACACACAGCATGATACTTTTTTCTAGAACAAAAACCCACTAAACTAAAAGTGTCCTCTTTAAGGTTACCCCTAGATGCAGAAGGGATCTGCAGAGAAGGGGGAGGAAGGAGGGGAGGACCAATCCAGCACCACTCCCCAGAATGAGGGCTGCAGCGTTACTGCTGTGCAAAAGTAACATCAAAGAGAGAGGCACTAGAGAGAGAAAGCTTTCATATCCTTAGACGACAGAACCTGTCAGCAGGATAAAATATGTAAACAGTTACCATCGTGATGATAAGCCTATGTGACACGTACCAAAAAATACAAACATGAATAATAGTAATAGTATCTTAGCAGTCTTTCCATTTTGGAGAAAAAGTTATTATTAATAAGGACAAAAAAGTGTTAAGACAGTAAAAATATTTGCATAACAATGAACAAATCTGATCTAATACATTATACGTACCCAGAGAGAAAACATATTATTCCTAAAACTATATAACGTATTAAGCTATAAAGGAAAATCAATAAACTCCCCCAAATAGAAGCTATCTAGCCAAAATAGCTGATCATCATGCAATAAAAGTTGGAATGAAAAACAAAGCAGTGCTCACTTGGCGGCACTTATTTCAAAACTGAGCCCCACACAGAGGACTCAGCTGCCGCTGTGCCAGATGCCAGTCAAACTCAGGTGTCATCACACACTCCTCAGCACACCCACTCACACAGAAACCCGCACAAACGGCCGTGCCACCCTTCTAACCCATGACCTTAGAAACACCTCTGTTTCAAAGGAAATATATCTAAAGCCCATTGATTATTTAGAAATAGAATGAGCCTACAGCTTTGCGCAGTGGCAGTATCGTAGCCAATGAGGTTTATCCAAGGCGCGATTATTGCTAATAGAAATAGAATGAGCCTACAAGAAATGTTTAGCAATGCGGTGAAATACACACACACTCGAGTCCAAGACAGGAGCGTCCCAGCACGCACCTAAGAGAATGTGTGAGAGGGATCTACGGTGGCCAACCTCATCTGTAATTGCAACACAATCTCAACCGAAATTCTAATGGGATTTTCCCTGCCTAATAAATTAATTGCTAAGGTCATACACAAATTGAAAAGCAGAGAGTAGAGGCAGGGCAATTCTGAAAAAGTGTAAAGAGGAACAAACAGCCTATTGGAGATGGAAAGAGAGACGGAAGCAAGAAGACAGCGAGGAACACCCACTCAGTTCTTGGAAGGAACTGCCAAGCTGCACATCTGCACCCAGTGAAAATATCTTTCACAAACAAAAGCACGTACGAACAACAACAAAAAAAAACAGAATTTCCTGCCAGGAGATTCTCTCTGAGTGGTGAGTGTGTCATAGATAACTGCTTCACTATTGTTGTGCTAATAGTATACATACATCTGATGCCCTTAGATATTTATAACGAATTTCACCCAAACATTGAAATGAAGAAAAAGCGAAACCATACAAACACTAGGGTGATGAACCCTAGCTGTGTGGGTGGAAGACTGTTCACACGTGTTCAGTGGGAGTACACTATGAGAACTGTCTAGGAGTCACAGAGTAAGGCTGCTATTGGTCAGAATAAAGCGGAAGAAGAGGTTAAAGTAAATTTTACCTTTTTAGCCAAAGAAATTTGGAGATGGAAAAAGGAAAACAAGGAGGACAGTGCATTTCCCAGGGAAGACAGGTGTGTTCGGCAAGGGAGAGCAAGGCTGAACGTGCCGTCCTCGAGAGGACCGTCTGCGCGGCTGTCCCGGCACCAGGGCCGGTGGTGCACCGGTTCTTGAGTCCTGCTCTGCAGTCAGGAAGGGCCCATTCGAACATCATGCTCACACGTCAGGAAGGGCCCTGTGGCATAGCTTTCCCAAAGGCCTCGTCCTTACCTGCTGTGAACCTGTGGCTGGTGGAAGCCAGACAGCTTCCAGGGGCAGAACAAAGATTATGTCCAAGACTCAGAGATATGCAGGCAGAGAGGACTGCGTGCGGGGTGGCCTGGGAAGAGCAGATCATGAGCTCACCAGCCACTCTCCAGAGTGGCGGTGCGGAGAGCACTTACTCGAACGGGTCAACAAGGACACACGCTGGAAATCAGACGAGAGAGAGGGCATTTGTATCACAATACAACTCGTCCTCCTGACATGGGATCATGAAGCCATGCTCTTCCACACACCAGTGCCCCAGTAAGGAGAGGAGCAAGTGGCTGGGGACCAAGAACTGTTTTTCAAAAGAGGCTGTGTACTAACTGGAGACACTTTTGAAGTTACTGGATTAGTCACACTAAGGTTTAGAACGATGGAAGGAGGCCGAATCAGCTATGGATAGATAGCCACGCAGCCTCCGCTGTGAGGCTCTGCCATCATAAGTGAGTAATTAGACTGCGAGTGAATGTGCCACCATAAGAATTCCAAAAGGTGGGAAAAACACACCAGTGACAATCAGCCCCACATGTGTGAACTGTGTGCTGCGTGCACACGCGTGCTCTCTCTCTCTCTCATGCTCTCACACACAGAACCACTCACACCTCCCGTCCCAGCAAAGAGAAAATGAAGGCAACGGAAGTTTTGTCTTCTAAGAAAGATAAGATATTTTTCGATTATTTCTCTAGCTTCAAACTTAACTTACTGATGTATTGGGGGGGGGCGTTAATTATTCTAAATGAGTACTAGTTTGTTCATTTCCTTGATTTTCTGTTGAAAAGCGAACAAGATTTTTCTTCACATGGTTATAACAAGAGAGTAAATACTTCTGCTTCTATTCACAGAAGGTAAGCAAGGGAAGGGAAGGAACGGGTCGATTAGGACTGTTGACTATTTCCCAGACTGCCATCATCACCTCTCAGAGGTGGCTGCGGCTTCCTCTGTCTCAACACTTGACACACTCAGGTCAAGGACTCGACTCACCATTTCACTAAACAAGGGACATCTTTATGTTTCTGCTAACTTAAAATTTCATTTTTCCTTCAATTACTTAAGTAGCATAATTTTTCCAAGTTGTATACTAATTTGGAATTTATAAAGCCACACTTGCTTGTAAACATCCAATAAATGAGGATTTAAGATTCTTCGTGAAACTCCTTTTCATAGTTTCCATGAATTAAATGAAAACAAACTATTACTTTCTATATATTTATAAACACAGGATTATATACAGAACTTGTATAATTTTCATGCTTTTAAAGCCAAGGAATCTCACAAACAGAAACAGATGGATTCAAAATATTTTAAAAATTAACTTTTTGACTTAATTCTTTATATAGGGTTAAATGTACTTCATGCAACTCCCACAAAAATCAGTACCAGCTTCTCTAGATGAATCAAACAGCAAACTACAAAAAAAATTAGTATTAATTAAAACAAACGGCATTATTTCTCTAGCACTGCACACAAAAACACTAAATTCTGGAATGCATTTAACTAGCACCCATTTGCTTTGACCTTTAAAAAAATCACATACTTTCATGACTTGGATTCTAAGATAATAAAAGAAAGAAAATCAAACATCTAACAGCTCTTTGTGTGAAGGCTCAAGAAACATTAAAAATTTCCTGGTCAAATTAAAATAAAAACACAAAACACTAAACCTTTCTTGTGGGGCAACTACCTATTATATTTAACAGGCTTAAAACAAAATGTGTCAAAGATCAAGAGTAAGTTATCTGATATGTCAAATGCATAAGGTCAAAGGTACAGTTTTATTAGGTCAGAGGTGGTATAAATAAAGTCTTGTGTGTCAGAGAAGAAGGGTCACAGACCTTATGCATATAATATAAAGACATCACAGATGACAAGTAATAACTTTAAGTAGAACAAGTAGGTTTACTATAGATACCTCCACTGATTAAAAATGAAATTTCCATGCGAGAAATAAAACACTGCCTTCCTATATCACGTAACTCCTGTGCCATACTCCACACTCGTATTTGGGAGGAAGGGGTTATGACTAAAATTACCACAGTTGTGCATGGCTTAGGGACAGCAACACTGGATTTCTGAGAAACTCGACAGTGGGTTTCACTGCTGTGTGAACATCACAGAGGCACCTACATGCACCTAGATGTTGCAACCCACCTGGGCTGTGTGGTGTGGCCTCCTGTTCCTTGGCTACAGTCTGCACAGCATGTCACCACACTGAATGCTGTGGGCAACTGTAACACAATGGCAAGGATTTCTGTATCTGAACACAGGAAAGGTGCAGTGAAATGGGACACCTGTGGAGGGCACTGGCCACGAATGGGCCTGCAGGACTGGGCTGTCTGGGTGAGTCAGTGCATGGGGAGAGAAGGCCTGGGGCAGGACTGCACACAGCTGCAAACTTCATTAAACACTGTGCATTTGGGCTACCCTAAATTTATTGTTTAAATTATCTGTCTTCGATAATTAAGTTACCTCAGCTTTCTGTAATTTTTGTACTTCATAAACTTTAAAAATTTTAACTTTTCAACTCTTTTGTACTAACACTTAGCTTAAAACACAAACGCACGCCCTGAGAGGATGGCCAGCTGGTCGGAGCCTCATCCTGGACACCAGACAGTTGCAGGTCCGACCCCTGATGGGGTGCAGGTGGGAGGCACCAACCGATGTTTTCCTTTCTCACACCCATGTTTCTCCCCCTCTCTCCAACCAGTAAACATATCCTTGGGTGAGGGTTAAAAACGGGGGGAGTGCATTAAATACATATCTGCACCTACACTCAGTAAGGCTCTCAAAGAACCACAACAACCTTTCCCCGGCTTCTCAGGAGATGCCTGACAAACATGAATTCTTCCTCTTTGGGTACTTTTAGAAATTTGTTATTACAAATAAAACCACTAAGTTTATAGATTAGTAATGCCATCCACATCTCAAAAATAGTTGGATAAAAAATTTATGAAAGTACTTACACAAGTCTAAATTTCATTGAAATAATAATTACAAATAGATAATGCATTTCCAAAAATTTCTAAATCATATACTATCATTAACTCAGTACATTATCATACATACTATCATATAAAATAGCATATTATTTATATGAAATTTATATTGTCAACTGTTGGCCAAGAAATGTAGAGAATCACTAATAATTCTTTCTTTATATTATCAAAGTATAAAAATGCCACAGCCTGTTTTATACTGAGATTATACAAAAAAAGTATTTAATTCTCATTTCTTTATTTCTTGTTAATATGCACACTAAATAGTAACACATTTGTGTACCAGGATAGTTATTAAGTGTTAACGTCGTCGTAAGCAAGCACAGAAACACACACGAACACGGAACCCTGGGGGCTGGGGAGAGGCGAGCTCACCACTTCCTCGTCGGACAGCTCCCGCCCCTGGATGCTGCTGCTCTCCCTCACCGCCTGCTGGTGCTTCCTCCCCTTGATGTGGCTGAACAGATACACCTCGGAAGAGATCTGAAAGCACACGACCAAAGCGATGAGATCAACACTGAATTACAACTCATTTTCAGCGTTACCCATTCAACCCATTACACTGTACGCAGGTTGACATCACACTAGTGTTTGTGTTACGCTTAAAAACGCTTTCTTTAGGATGCAATTCTGAGAATCCTCTAGAGTAGACATGGCCAAAAAAGGGCATGCCATTACAGCCAACCTTCATGGGATGTCACTTCCTCTAAGTATCAGGGTTCAAGTTTTGGCACTGAAACAGTCCTTCTCTGTTTTTGGTTCCAATACTGAAAAGTACTGCCTCGGGCTATCACTAAGCAGGTACACTCCCATTCCAGTGGCAGCTGCGTAATTTAGCACTTTGTGGTTCTACTCCTAAATGCTGACATTATTATTTTTTTCTCTGATATTATTTTTGTACTACCTACTTTGCATATGAAAAAAAACAAGCAATTCATGGCACTCAGCAGATGCCTTAGTGTGAATTTTAAAAACCAAGGAGAGTACGTTTTCACAGTCCGATAAACCGCAGTAATAAACTATAATGCGTCTCCGCCATGCTGAGGATGGCCACCCACCAGGACACTGCACAGAGAACACTGCTTCTTTCTCTCGTACGGGGTCAGTTTGGGGGCGTAATCGGTGTTCGCATGCCGCCCACTGCTCAACTCAGCAGCTTTCTCTTTTCTTTGTTCCATCTGCTCCATGTGTCTGCGGATGCTTTCATCATGCTGTAGAGGAAGTCAGAGTGTGACAACACACAACATTATTCAATTTGTACTGATAACCTGAAGAAATATTTCTATAAAATAATAGGACATCTTAATTCAACGTTAACCTGGACATGGAGGGCAATTCACATAAGGCCCTAAAACCTCTCCTGCACGTACGACAATGTTTCCGACGGCGGCCCCAGAGAGCCGCACCGTGGGGCGTTAATTAGTGCCTGTGGAAGAGGTTCCATAGTCAAGTAAACGTGGAAAATATTAAGTGAAAGCTAAAAAGGCCTTTAAAATGTAACTTTATATAGCCTGTAGTATGTCACTGCGTCAGCCAAGACTCAATAAACGGAGCTCACATGAAGCAACACCTCACCCACTCATTACACACAGCTCGCCTTTGGGGAGCAGTTCCCGAACAGCTGCGGGAGGCGCTGACCCAGAGGTGAAGACCAGCGAATCTTCACAGCAGAAAAGGCCTGTCAGGCCAAAGACCTCTGCCCACACCCACTGCTCTTCCAGCTGTCCATACCTCCAGTGACTTCCCAGAGAACAAAAAACACACACACCAAGAAACACGACTGCCAACTTCTGACTTCATGCTCACTCTATTTCATACGGCTGTATTAGCATCCCGCCCAGTGACCCGTCTTCCTATACAGGCAACTTGTCTTTTAAGATTCAGCTCAGGCATTATTCTCTAAAATTACTTCCCGACACCCTCCATGGAGACTAAGTGCCCCCTCTGTACTTGCACAGCACTCTGGGTAAGCCTTTACCCATGTGGAAATTATCTGCTCAGCACTGGAACCTCACACTGGAGCACGCGTTTCCTGAAATCTGGAATCACGCCTACCACATGCTCAGTAACATTCACTGTGTTAAACTCAAATGCATGACAAAGCCCTGGGGCTACACGAACAGCGAAGCGTAGTGCACTGCCATGTGGAACCCACTATCTCTGTGCGGAGGCAGCACGTCAACAACTGTGACAGAACGTGAATGTTTGCACTGCTAGAAACTGCAGTGCTCGTGGTGACGAGTTTCTAGAAAACATCAGTTCGTCACAATCTCCTATGCTACAAATGTACAAATCACTGCTCAGTAAAAACAAGAAACGTTCAAGTGTGTTTCATTTTTTCCCTCAACTGCTTTATCTTGTTAAAATAAATTTCATTTTCAGATAGTCGAACTGGCCCATATGACGGTGGCCAAGTCACATGTCTCGTTAGCCAAAGATCAGGAGGACACACTTATTCGATTTTCTGTACAGTTAGCTCGACAAACGAGCCCTCACGCTGCTGCACCATGGACAGCTCTGAAGTGCTGCGCGAGTCCCCACCTTGAGCTGGATTTTCTTCTGCAGCTCCTCCACGGCTTCCTGCTGCGCGGCCGTGAGTGCGGCCAGCCGCTCCTCCCGGTCTCTGTGGGGATAAAGTGGAGGAACAAGCCTCGTGCTTAAAAACTCCATCAGGACTCACAGGCTTATGTATGCTAAAGAGTTACTATTTTTTAGTATTATTTTTGTAAGTGTCTATTAAATCCCAGACGTACTGCTCATTAAGTGTTTGGAAAGCAGCAGAGATTATTGGTTATGAAATAGGTTTCTGGACCCAGGCAGGGGTTTAAACACTAGCTCTAGGACTGTCACTCAAATATGCCAGTAAAACCACAAGAAAAGAACAGAGAAGGCACGAACTTACAGACAGAAGAGGAGAGGAAACAATCACAAACACATTAGGAGACACACAGGGAGAGATGGCCATGCTCCCATCGAATCTCTCCGAGTGAGGTCACTGTTGGACTGAGCAGACAAGGGCTACAAAACAGCTATTAGAAACACGTTCGAATAATTAAAAGCACACCAAAGTAAAGAGAAATATTAAGACAATGATTTAACAAATTGGGAATCTCAACAGAGAAAGAAAAACATTTCACAACAGTGTTCCAACAGAAGGAACGAGACATCCTTGGACAAACAGCCGATTCCGGGGGGAGCACGGAGAACACAGTGGGGCTGGAGCGTCCTGCGCTGCTGGAAAGGAAGGAAGTCTCGGAAACAGCCACAGTGTGTCCGAGAGACACAGGCCAGATGAAGAGCCCCCAAGGCCCAAAGTGGGAACAAGCTGAGCAAGAAGATGAGTAACGTAACACTGGTGCACAATCCAAAGTATAAAAGCCACATGCACGGGTTCATGGTGACGCAAAAACCCACCTGTGAATCGGTGGGAGAGGACAGACCAACATCCTACACTGCAAAGAAGTTACGGGGGAATTCTTCCACCCCCCAGGGTGGGCTGTGGGTGGTGGCTTGCTTCCCAGGAGCGCAGCCCAAGGAGGTTTGCACAGTAACTTCCACAGTGAAGATCCCCGGCAAACGCGGTCTTCGCCAGGGGTCGAGGGGAACAGACCAGTGGTCAGGCCCGGTCGAGAGCATGAACTGCTGATGTGTTGGGAACACAGACCAACATGTACCCCTGCGGTCCTCCAGTGAGAGACCGTAACCCTGACCTAACCGTGAGAAAGCATCCGTCAACTCCTAGCTGCGGAGCATTCCACCGCACACCTGACCGCTCCTCCACACTGTCAAGGGCATCAAAACCACCGAAAAGCTGAGGCGCTGAGAGAGCTCAGAGGAGCCTCGAGAGAAATGGCAATTAAAGACCCAGAGAAAGAACAGCCAGACACTCCCCAAATCTGATGGAAAACAGTAGTGTAAAGAGTCGGACAAGCATGAAGAGAGCCGACCAAGACAGATCCCAGTCACACAGAAATGTGAAAAGGCCAAGATGGTCCTGATAAAAAAGAGAGTGAGTGATAGCATTAAACACCAAGAATTACTACAAAGCTTTGATAATTAAAGCAGAGAGTTAAAAAAAGTGACCCCTGGCCCGGAAGATAGAGCCCACAAACAGACCCAGACATCCATGGAAACTTGGTTTATGTCAGAAAACTTAGTAGATCAGCAGGAAAACATTGATTTTTCACTAACACGTGTTAGGGTATTCACATGAAAACACATGGAATTGTACTTCTATCTCGAACCACACACTACAATCAATTCCTAGTGGGTCAACACTGTACCATCAAAGAAAAACTACGACATTTTAAAGAGTATCTTGTGACTCAGGACAAAAAGGATTTCATAAACAAGATTAGAAAGCACAGTCACGGCTTGTTCAGCCTTACTGCACTGCAATCAAGGATTACATTAGTCAAAAGACATCATAACAAGAGTGAAAAGCAAGCCACAACCAACCAAATTTATGTGCAATATGTGTATCTGGTAAGGAAGCAGTATCTACCAAAGGGAATTCCTAAACATCAATAAAACAGATCCCAATAAAGAAAGAAGCAGAAACTCGAACAGGCATTTATATCTAAACAGACTGAGAGGCCGATAAGCACGCAAAAATTGCTCAGCCTTACCTTCAGTCTCGGACAGTAAACTTTCTCACCCACCAAATGCGCCACAATTAAAAGGCCAGGAAGAAATCACACCAGCAAGGTGTACACCAAAAGGGACTTAGGTTTTGCCAATGAAATACTTCTTCCTGGCCCTTTGCATCTTAAACAAGTGATTATAAAATGCAGGGATGGCTAAAGGTCATTTATCATAATCAGAGTGGTAACGTGCTGACTGGACTGTTTCCGCCAAAAGACCGTGGCTGAGCCTCTGTGGCCTGGCGTTTGATGCCTGACCACTTCCAAGCCCGTCCTTGAACCTCCGATCACTTATACTCCCAGCATGTCCCTAAAACTTCCCTTTGTTTAATGAAGCAAGCCAGAATCAAACTGTTTTCTTGCAACCAAAAAAATCTGGAAATATCAAGTTTCCCATCTAATAGAAATGTTCAAAAGTTTTCATTTTAATATGATGTCATAATGCCTATAAATCGAAATTATTTACAACATTTCTGCATTGGGACTATTTCTTTAAAAAATCTACATGTCAGCAAATGGCTTCATTTTACGACTCACGTGAATATTCACCCCCTGCAAAACATGCATCAGGATCAAAATCGAGGCAGCACGTGCGGTACCTGGCTCTTTCCCTGGCTGCGTCCTCACGGGCTTTCTCCTTTTCTTGCCTCTGTTGTTCAATCCGCGCCTCCTGCTCCTTCCTCTTCATTAACAGTTCCTCTACGCGGGCCTGCCGCTCTGCCTCCAGCGCTCTCTTTCTTTCCTAAGGCAGAAGTGTGTGACAAGATGTCAGACTCACGTGTGAATGAAAGTGATTAAAGGTGACAGACACAGCTGTGACACACACGGATAATCAAACACCAATGATATCTGGTTTTCAGGTCACTGACCAGTGTTACACATAATGATCAGAATAAGTGCTATTTTCAGCAGATACTACGTTACTCATACTCTCTGAGAATCTAGTAATATTCCCTGGTTAATCACTTCTAACCCCTCATGCTCAGAGACGCTATAGAAACACTGAACATCATGAACAAAGCACAGCTCACAGAGCCCGTGTCTGAGGGAAGCTTCCAGAAAGAAACTATTGAAGACAAGCTTGTGGCGCGGAGACAGAGGTGCTGGGAGTCAGCGTGTCTCAGCGAGTGGGCATGGGCTCAGATTCCCTGTGTTTCCAGACCCCACTGTTCACCAGCTGGGGGACTCTGATCTGGTCACATCACATCTGTGCCTCCATTTTCTGAAAACCCAGGAACAGTTGCACTCATCATCATCATCGTCATCATCATCAAGGTGGAAGACGCTTCATCGAAACAGGGCAAGCTTCAGTGTGAAACACTGTGCTGTCAGTATATCCTTACCCGGTGGAGTACTTCTGCCAATTCCCGCCACAGTACTGGCTGCACAGATGCGTTTCTTTCAGTTCACCCCCGCACCCCGGGCAGCTCACACAACCTCACCTGCCTCCTGCTTACCAGTAACAGAACATGCTTCATAAATGTCACAAATCTAGGCAACTACAAATAAACCCTATGGCAAAAGAATGAGAAAGGTAGCTCCTGACTCTTAAGCCTTCTGAAACCTCTTGGATGCCTCCCGCCTCCTGCAGCTCCCCGGGCATCTTGCTTCACAGTCAGGAGTGTGTTCACAGCATCCTCCCTCTTTCCGCCCGGGATACGGCAGGTGCTCGGTACACGCTTGCCAAATAAAAATTCTACCTGAACGGCTTCGTCACGGGCTTGCTTTTCCTCCTGCCTTCGCTGCCGCTCTTCCTGCAACTCATTAAGCCTCTGTTCATATTCCTTTAGTTTCGACAGAACATCGTGGCGTTTATTCTGGGCTTCCAGGGTATTTATGAAGGCGATTTCATTTACCTTCAACAGAAACAGGGAAAGTGAATCTCAAAGCAAGTTAATTCTCGGGTATATCACAAAAATAAACTCAACAGTCCTTACATTATAACATGAACAAATGGTGAGGCATAAAACAAAAACTTACTGACTTATGAGTCTTTTCTTTCGGTACTTACCTCAAAAAATGGACAACAATCCACTGTATATAACAAACCCAAGGGCCTTGGTAACAACTGATTTAAAAACTCTGCCACAGAAAATATTTTTAATTCAACAAACAAATTAAGAGGCGCAGAGACCATCTTTCAAAGTTCTACTTAATATCACAGTAACCTGCAACCAACCACACAAATTACATTAAGGTTTAGGTACCTCCATGTTATTCTAATGAGTTTGGACAAACCTCAAATAACATTATTTTTTCCCTGCATACTCTGAGTGACAATTAGGTACAGGACACTGAACCAGACACTGCACCCTCAACTTCACTACAGTAATTCTCAAGGGCCACGTTTTGCCACAGAGAAGTTTGCAAGGGCAAAGTGTAGCTCATGATGAAGCTAAAAAAAGTCAGCTGGGGTCGACTTCTGCATTCTTTAAAGCCACAAGAATGCTGAGAAGCGGCGGAGGGAAACCAGGCAGAAACGCCTGGGCTCGCACTCTGTGATGGGAGTGGAGGCTGTGGGAACCTGTGTTGGGGGCATGCAGCTGTCACCACATGGGTCACTTGGACCCTCAGACACAGACCCAATGCAAACACGGCTGGCGGCCTCCCGGCAATGGGACTAAGGCCACTGAATACGTGACGGAAAGTACTCTGAGCAACTGCCACTGGAACACGAGTTATCCACGTGAAAAAAATGACTCTCAGCCCTAACTCACACCATATACAAAAAATAACTCAAGACAGAACACAGACCTCACTGTAAAATTAACAATTTCTACAAAAAAGACAAACTCTTAGTGACCTTAAGTTTAGGTAAAAGGTTTTTTTTTTAAAGATTTTATTCATGTATTTCTAGAGAGAAGGGAAGAGAGAGAGAAGAGAGGGAGAGAAACATCAGTGTGTGGTTGCTTCATGAGCACCCCCTCCTGGGGACCTGGCCCACAACCCAGGCAGGTGCCCTGACTGGGAATCGAACCAGCGACCCTTTGCCTCGCAGGCCTGCGCTCAATCCACTGAGCCACACGAGCCAGGGCAAGGTAAAGATTTTTTTAAATAGGACACAAAAGTCACCAAGCATGGAAGAAAAAAGTCAATATATTAAACTTTATCAACTTGGAAAACTTGAAAACGCATTGTTAGGAAAATAAAAAGGCAATCCACAGACTGAGAGAAAACACCTGCGAAACAGAAATCTAACACGGATCTAACCACCTAACACACGAGATCCTCTAAGACATCCTGACATTTGCAACGACGAGGGTGAGCCTGGAAGGCATCATGCTGAGTGAACTAAGCCAGACAGAGAAAGAGAAATACTGCATGGCACCACTCATACATGGAATAAAAAAAAAAAAAAAGTCAAACTCATGGAAACAAGGAGTAAAAAGGCCGCAGCCAGGGGCCGGGGGGAAAAGGCATGCAGAGAGGTCATGAGAGGGCAGACTTTCAGTGACACCACACCGAGTATACAGCATGGCTGATGACACTGTTGTGCAAGTGAAATGTGCTCACACACACACACACAAAACACAAATGGGTGAGGTGATGGATATGTGCACTAACCCTTAACCATGTACAGTAGACCATATCACGATCACATCACCATGTTGTACGCGTTAAATATCTCAGTATTTTATTTGCCAATTATACTTCAATACAGCTGAGAAAAAGAACACAATAATAATAAAACCAATCTAACTTTAAAAAATGAACAAGACGTATGAACAAGTATTTCACCAAATAAGATATGCAGATAGGAAATAAGTACATGAAAACACGTTCAAAACTGAAAATTAAAACCACACGAGACACTACATGCACACGCACTACCAAGAATGGCTAAAATTACGACCTGTGACCATGTCAAACATCGGTGAGAATGTGGCTGACTGCACTCACATCCACTGCAGGCCACGCCAGCCGAAGGTACAACACTATAACCACTTTGGAAAACGTTTTCTTTGAAAGTTAAAGAAGAACCCATCATAAGACCCTACCAATCCACTGTCAGTTATTTGCCCAAGAAAATAAAGGCACGCATCTGCACAAAGATTAGAACGTGAATGTTCACTGCAAAACCTGGAAAGAAAACAAGTGTCCATCAACAGGTGGCTGAACTAACAAATTATGCCATTTCTGTTCAGTGGTATAGAGTTCTCGGCAAAGAAAAGTAACCGATATACCATCAGAAGGGACGAAATCAAAATAACTATGCTGAGTGAAAGACACCAGAGGAAAGAGCACACACTGTGTGATCCCATTCATATGAGATGCTAGAAAAGGTTAACATCCAGTGACAAAAAGCAGATCGGCATCGGCAGTAATGGTTGGAGGAAGGAATGAAGTACAAGGCAGCATGGAGAGACTTTTGAGGGTGAGGGAATTGTTTAAAATCTTCATGGTACTGATAGTCGCAGGAATATATACATGTCAAACCTCATCAATCTGATGCTTTACACATGTGCTATCTACTGTCTATCACGTGTGCCTCAATAATGCCGTAAAGCACACGCATGTGTCCCACAGGATTGCTGTACAGACAAGATGCTGCACCTGATAAGCTGCACATGAGCCCGTGGAAGTGCTCTGTTGCTGTGGCGCAGGGTAAACTTCATGTAAACATTAACTTCTTACACAACAACTGGAAAGGGACTTGGGCAACTAACTCCATGTTCACAGCACCTAAGATACACCTACCTTAGCTTCTTCCTCTTGGGCTTTTTTGACAATTGCTTGTAACTGCACCTCTCGTTTAAATTCAGCATGAAGTAATTTCTCCTCCATCATCCTACGGCGCTGGTCTAGTAATTCTTCCTTCCACTTCCGGACATCCTTTTCCTGCACACAGTGAATTACCGCATCGTTACTGTCCGCGCACACGGTCATTTCACAGAAGTGAACACTGACAAACAGCTCAGGACTGATCAAGTGTAGGGCTGGGGCAGAGAGGAAGGAGCATTACCAACAGTTCAGAACAGACTGCCCGAGTTCATAACCTACCTGGTCCCTTGCTAGCTCAGTACAAAGAAACTTTTTAAGCCTGTATCGCACTGTCCTTATCTAGATCAACGGAGTAGCAGCAGCCCCTAACTCGCTGGCTTGTTTTGCAGGCTGAGCCACTGACTGCACAGCACTCTGAACACTGCATTAGACGTGGCTCAACAGCAGGATCTGCTGTCACTGTCACACTGCACTACCACGACACGCAAAACGCAAACAGTGTGTATGTGTTAGCCCTACAGACCCAGTGCCTCTAGTAACCCAATGAAGACCATTAAGTAATTTTATCCTGAGCTTAGAAAATGGTGAAAAGTCTAAAAATTACATGTATTTGCATAAGAAACATTCTCTGAAGGAAAGAGGACTTTGCGGACAGAAGAACAAAAGGTAGAGATAATAGTTGCCCTTTGTTCCTTAAAACAACACCAAACAGAAGTAAAAGATAAGTTGTGTGCTTCAAGGAATCAGATCCAGCACCAGTGAGAACAGATTGCAGGAAATCAGATGCTGAGTCAACAAGAGTAGGAAAGAAACTAACATTTCAGTTGAATTTTAGCTGCATAATTATGTGTTTAACCACCTAAAAAAGTGTGGCACAGGGACAGCACAGATTAGAAGCTAGAGCATGGAGCATCAGGGTGCTGGCTGAGGCAGCACAGCTGGGAACTGGGTCACTCAGCAAAGGTGACAGTGCCTTACTCCGGAGGGGAGGTCACGAAAGGCAGAGCCGCTTCCAGGCCGGACCTCGCATGCTCTGCAGTTCCCTTAGCTTTTCATAGACCAGAGGAACATTTCCATTTCAGGCTACCATAATTTCCTAAAGATCAGAAACTCACCCTTTCTAACAATTTCTGAAGCTTTAATGTTTTCTCTTCGCGTAACTTTTCCCTTAGCTGCTGAGCTTTCATTTGTTTTTCTTCATGTTTCTTCTTAGATTCGGCAATTGTTCTATTAATACAAGTAAATAAACAGGCCGCAGTATGTTTACATGATAAAACCGAAAATAATTTATTCAGTCCTCAGAGTTCTAAAAATAGATATAAAAAGTACACAAAACTAATTTCAGTCTAACATTTTAGGAAAACATTGTCACTTTTCAATGGATCCAAACCGTCCTTAGCAATGTGCCTTAAAATGCTGTGTAGCAACTCTGTTTAACAGTCAAGAGTGGCTAGTTTCCCTCCTGTGGAATATTTCAAATTATGTTTTGGAGGCCAGACCTTTTGCGAGATGGGGAGGAAAGTTTCTCATGCATGTGAATGCCGTGTCCTGGAGGCCTAGCAGGCTCCTCCTCTACAATATCCCCCCAGGATGTATTTTGGCGCCAAGATTCACGAGCTGTTCATTAAAAAGAAAACCACAGTTACTGTTCAATCACACAGTTCTGTAACACTAACAATTGAGAACAGACTTTCAAAAGGCAACAGCATTCCCACTGTAAATTATTTACTTTACATAGAAATTCATATAAGATCACCTATTTTATATCCCTTTACCTATGCACACACGCGCACGTGCACACACAAACACGCACACACACACAAACATGCACACACGCACACACACGCACACACACTACCTTCATAATCTGCAAGGACGTCATTCCAGTCCATAGACATACCACAGAAAAAGACACTTCCATTGCCCATGTTGGCCTAAAATGTAATAAGGAAAATTCAGAACAAATATTGGAACATAATTATAACCTTAAAAAATCAAGTATATGTGAAATTCTCCTCTCTGTTGCTAATATATCTTATTTAACAAATAGTTCAAAACTAGAATAAAACTACACACTTCTTGTGGTCACAATAATCACGTTAAAACTAGCACAGTCTAAACATTTTAAGAGAAAGGCAAATCTGCTTGCCATTTGATAGCAGAGACAAAGCATGTAAAGTTTTTAAAAGCCCAACGGGCCTATACTGTGACAATACTCTCTAGTACACAATGCTACAGTGCGGCAGCGCAGTATACTAGTGCTCTGTGAATTCTGACATCTTCCAAGCATGTGTCAGAAGGGCTCAAGAGTATCTACTGGGCATTAAGATTTAATAGAGAAATACCTGAAACATTCACAGTTACTTTCCTTCTTTAAGAAATCCCTCTCAGCGACGTCAGCAAGGCAGAGTCGTTTGTTTTATTAGAACAGAAGGAGTAAAATAAGGCACCTTAGGCTCTTCTCAGTCTCTACAATTACAATCTGAGTAATGTTCAGTTGTTGCTTTCTGAGATTCAATTTCTTGATTTGTAAGTGGACAGTCACTTCTAACTGATCAATTACATTATATTAAAAACCCTTAGTAATGGTCAAGTGTTGAAATAAGATTTGCTATTATCTACTGCGTGTCTTAATCACACAGAATGATAATATTGTTACTGAAGATATTTTTTAAAGTAATTTTAAATAAGTCTAGATGAACTCGCAGTCCTTCTTGCCCTGAGAATTTTATTCCTGAATATACCTTTTTGAACAATCAAATTAAAAATTCTAGAGGCTCACAGAGAAATCACTGTCGTTGTCAGTTTCAATATTAATATCATTGTTTTCTTCCGCTTCGATCTCCCTAGTCAACTGCTCCTCCTCTGCGATGGCGCTGGCGATGGCTTCTTCGTTGGCCTTTTCCAGGCGGTCCGCGAGCTCTTCCTTTTTAGCGAGGACTTCTGCCATGGACTAGAAGTAAAAACAAGCAGAATGAAGAATCACCACTCGATGAGAAAGTTACGTAATCATTTCATTCTTTATATTCTACTCATACACTCAATAGTATGCATAAAATTGCACTGTTCTAGAATTATAAACCTGGGGTCCAGTACAGGCTTGACCATTTGCTGGCTGTGTGACTGGGAAGGTTCTGAAAACCAAGAGCCTATTTTGTATTCTGTAAAATGGCACAATAATGCACAGCTTCCCTTCTTTACCAGACCGCTGTGTATGAGAAACTGTGGAGTTACATAAATCTCAAGTATTATTACTGACGGTGTGAATTTGATTCCCATGCAAAACTGCAAAAGTGATGGGTTAAATGTCTTAAAAAACATCACACTTTAAAAAAGGGTGTCAAACTCATTTTTACCGGGAGCCACATCAGCCTTGCAGTTGCCTGCAAAGGGCCGAATGCAATGTTAGGACTGTGTACATGTAACTACTCCTTAACAGTTAAGCGGGAACTCAGTGCTGCCACCAGGTAGACACAGGTGCAGGGCCGGATTCAGCCCGCGGGCCTTGTGTTTGGCACCTGTGCTTCAAAGGGAACATAGAATTTATGCTGTAATGGTGATAATACCTAGCTTAAACACAAGCACCGTTAAGTATTGCAAATAGTATAAATTATAAGCATTAATAAATTTCTATGGTAAGCTAAATATGTATAAAAATGGAGTTCCACAGTTATATTCAGAAGTTTCCACAGCCCTTTCTCAACTGACAGACCAAGTGCCAGAACTGGGCCCAGACACAGAAGCCCTGGACACTGTGCATCAACAATACTGACCTCGCTGTTGTTCCAAGAGAAATGAAAGTGTGTTCAAAACAAAGACAAACGTTCACAGGGCCTTTACTCACAACACAAAGCCTGGTAAACTGTGATGTGTCATCAACTGAATAGATAAACACACTGTGTCACAGGCATATAGCAGAACACGCTTAAAGACAATAAAAAGAATGAACTTGCCCTGGCTGGTGTGGCTCAGGGGATTGAGCACTGGCCTGTGAACCAAAGGGTTACCAGTTTGATTCCCAGTCAGGGCACATGCCTGGCTTGTGGGCCAGGTCCCCAGTAGGGGGCGCATGAGAAGCAACCACACATTGATGTTTCTCTCCCTCTCTCCCTCTTTCTCCCTTTCTTCCCTTCTCTAAAAATAAGTAAATAAAATCTTTTTAAAAATTCCAAATATTAAAGTTGAATATTTTCACGAGTCCATTTCCTCAATCGTGTCCTCCTCAAACTACCTTTCCACTTAGTTTCTGAAGACCTGAAAAGATTTTCACGTCAAGAGTACAGCTGAAAGATGAAGTGGTAATTCAATGACACACATGTACGTTTTACTGCTTTCACACTGTGGAATTCAAATAAATATCTGCACAGGGCATTTTTTAAATTTCCAAGTAATCAGTAAAATTTGAAGTTTTAGTAAATGTGAAAAAACAGATCCATGGCAGCTAAGTTTCCTATCAGCAAATTTTTACAATGTTGGCAAGAGACGAACTTAAGCAGAAAGGTTCTTACAGTCATTTTTGGCTGAAGTTTCTGTTAAATAAGAGTACACTTTTTTTCACACTTTAACCAATTAATGTGACAACACTGTATTAAGAAAGAAGAGAGTTTTCTTGTTCCTTCTGTAACCCCCACTTAGAATCCAAACAATGACGTGCTTATCTGGAGCAGCCCAAGACAAATACAAACTTCTTTAAATCTTTAAAAAAAAAATTCCTCTAAGACCTGTAAGAAGATATTAATATTCATATTGAAAGCAGAACTTATTTTCTTCAGGTATGTATATTTGATCCTTAAAGTAACAGAGTTCTTAATATTCTACCACGAGTTTCTTTATATATGTGATTTAAAAAAATGAGAACTTTTAACTATTTTATGCTTATTTAAGTACGGGATCTGTTTCCACTTTTGAAATTTGATTCTCACAGAATCAATTTGCAATGTAAGTAATTTAATATATCTAGATTTGAAAAAAATATATAACTAGGACCAATTTCTACCCCATACATTAAACCCACTACTTACAGCACCACAATGATGTTCAACCTTTAAAAACATTCACACTGAAAGACCCAAGTTAAAATAAACAAATTGTTCCTTATTACTTATTAAAAGAATCTAAGATTTGTTTTTCTCGTTAGTATAAACCTCAGTTCTCCCTGAAACAGCCCACACCGTCCCACCTCTGTCTAGTGTCATTCTCCACTGGAAGCATCAGCTGGCCCACCACCATCTGCTGACAGCATCTCTCAGCATGATGAGGCACTGAGTTCTGGAAGAAACTACAGTATATGCTGGCCATTTAGAAAAGAAAATCTGAGTAGTTTTTCTCAACTACATACAACTTTTCATATGTGCCTATTTCCCTCTGAAAGTTGCTTTTTAAACAAAGCTAGCATGACCTCTTCTGGACTGTCCAGGTCAAGTATCTTAGTACTGAAGTGGGAAGCAGGAAGATATGAGCAGAGATAAGCAGTCATCCAAAGACATAAACTCATACGTAATCGCAAACCAATGCAGGTTCAGAGATTCCGCAACGGGGATGGCCCACGAATTTCATCTTGAACACCAAGTCCAAGCAGCTGTTTGAAGTAATGTGTGGAGAGAATTTTAACACTAGATCCAGTGGCCACCATGTCCCATCTATGGAAGTGCAGGGCAGACTGGCTATTGAATCAGTTTCTCAACACTGGACTGAAACACCCTTGATCAAATCACATTCAAACCGAATGATTTTGAGCAAGTTATGTCACTTTCAGTCTCATTTTCTTCCGCTACGAAACAAGAAGGATCTAAACCATATCAAAATGTTGGTAAGCATAAAATGTTAAAAGGAAATGATACACAAAATGCTTTGTAAGAAAATGATTTGTAAAAAAAAAAAATGCTTTGTAAAGTGTACAGTAACACATAATACAATTTATTATTACTGGAGTTTATGCCTCAAAAACAGACTATGGCTTTAATGTATTTACTCAGAATTCTGATAAGTTGTTCTTACCAAGGTAGCAGCACTCACATTTGAAACATCTGAAGAGTCCATTTCACTTTCCATCCCTGCTTTCTCTGCTGAAGATCTATCTTCGCTTGTCTGCAAAGGAGGTGTGTCCTCCTGCTGAGTGATCGAAACACACTCTGTATCCAGGTGAACAGCAGGTATTTCAGAAGTTCGCACGGGACTGTCTGGTAAGATGCTGCTGCCAGAGTTCTTGACATCATCCAATGTACTCACTGTGAACTAACCAAATATATTTACGGAATGAGTCAGAGATTTAAAAGAAAATACTGACTACTCCATGTCAGAAAACCTGATTCTGCTGAACTTATCAACTGTGAAGCAGTAGTTGACTGGCTGGCAGAAAACTCACCCATCCTTTCTGTATGTTTCAAGTATAAAGAAAAAAACCATTAAACAAGCAGCCCCAACTTCTATCTGCACACCTACTATGTATAGGGCACTGCCTGAGTGCTTTAAAAAACTAAGCAACATCACCCTGGCTGGATGGCTCGGTTGGTTGGAGCATCGTCCCATATACCAAAGAGTTGCAGGTTCGATTCCCAGGCAGGGCACACACCTAGGTCGAGGGTTCAATCTCTGGTTAGGGTGCATAGAGGAGATAGCTGGTTGATGTTTCTCTTTTCCTCTCTCTCCCCCTCCCTCACTCTCTTAAAAACATCAATGAACATATTCTCAGGTGAAGATTTAAAAAAAATTAAGCACTGGATACTGTAATTTATATTTTACTTCAGCAGCCTCTTCTTGATGAATACTTTTAAGATATACCTCACAAAAAATCCTAGTCACAATCGTAATACTTTGTGTTATATTCAAATAACTAAAGGTATTTACATGGTTTTTGTGAAGACTGTCTACTATCAAATAAAGGCACTTTTCACCAAATATATAGTTTGAAGGTATTTTACTCAAAAATATAAAGGATGCTCTCTTTAGATAACATTAAAACAACCTGTAAGCATCTTTCATGAAGACCCAACATAGTACATAATACCAATTTTCAGATCTAAAAGAGAAATATACCATAAAATAGTATAGATTTTGTGAGCAGTCTCATTGCACAATTCATATTCTTTAGATTTTGACATCTTCCCTTTTGCATTTAAGAGTATTTAACACATAACCAACAGAAATGTGAAAACTAAAACAAATCCACCATTGGATTAAGTCAAATACACGTCTGTTTTTAAAAAACCGCCCAGTGAATAGCAATGAGCCTTTATCTTCACCTGCAAACAGAGCACAGAAAGAAGGTTGCTATGTTTTCCGATCATACTCAGAGTAATGAGCTCCACATAGAACTCAACCTCAAAATTTTGAATTTGAAACTCACATCACTACTTAAATAAACATTAGACAAATATTGAGTGCAGCGGCCACAAAACCCCGGAGTTTGATTAATTATTTATATAAATATTAAACTTGGCCGAGTCTTATAAACTACTTTAAAAATTCTATGGGTCAGAGCTGAAAGTGTCCTGAAGTGCTGATGTGAGCGTGAGCATTACTGAAATTGCATCGTGGTGTTTACACTGCTGTCCACATCGCCCATACAGCAGTCGCCACGGTTTATAATCTTCTTGGCAACATTTATATAAGCATCACTGATGTTTATAATACAGTCAACTCTGTTTATTAAAAAAATCAATATCATTTATATAACAAAATCAAAGCCCAACTATAAAGTAATGTTGAAAAAATATATAAATATGCTAATTCCATTTTTAGAATGACAGTGGAGAAAACAAATATTATCATTAGCTTGGCCACCATCAGCAGTGAACTTTCATACTGAAATATTTTAAAAGTAGTTTAATTACTCAGAAGTTTTATGTATGGATTATTCTTCAAATTCCAAAATCATAGAAGATTTTTCTTGTACTAAACCAACAAAAGTTTTACCTTATTAAAATTTACAGCTAAAATACACATGAACAAAAATGCTGGATGTTTATAAAGTGATATAAAAAGTATTTTTTTAATTAACTTAACCTATATTAAAAAGTTTCTTCAAGTCAGTCAACAATAACTACTGATTATTTCCTACGTATCTAGGGCTCCACTCCATATTGTGGGAAATTAAAAAACAACGTAAAACAATGCCTACGGGAGCTTCTAATCTTAAGTGGGCGTAAAACATATGGACATCAAAGAGTCACAAAACATTGCACGCAAACAATGTAGGATTAAGAAACATTATCATCACTAAGAAGGAAAACATGGAGCCCTGGCTGGACATCTCAGTTGGTTAGGGCATCATCCTGATACACCAAGATTGCAGGTTCAATTCCCAGTCAGGGCACATACAAGAATCGACCAATGAAAGCACAGATGAGTGGACCAACAAATTAGTGTTTCTCCCTCTCTCTTTCTCCCTTCCTCTCTCTCTAAAATCAATTTTTAAGATCCTTTAAAAATAATAAAATTACAAAAAAAAGAGAAACACTGAAGTTGAGTACAGTTTCCAATAAAAGTAAATGGCCTACAGGTAAAAGGAGAGATTTTTTAAAAGCAGAAGCTATTCCAGAGTGAGAAATATCATAAATATTTTACAACTTGTTTACTTAGCCCCTGTGTCATATCAAACAATAACTCATATTTCGTTAGTCATTTTACATAAAATTATACTCATAGAGCACAAATCTTTATACAAACAAATATCTAAAAAATGCATTCCTGGTGGAGGTGGAAGAGGTTATGGGGGATACATGGTAATGTAAAAAATACAAAAAAATAGCCCTGGCTGGTGTAGCTCAGTGGATTGAGCGCGGGCTGTGAACCAGGCATCGCAGGTTTGATTCCCAGTCAGGGCACATGCCTAGGTTGCAGGCCATGTCCCCCAGCAACTGCACATTGATGTTTCTCTCTCTCCCTCTCCCTTTCCTCTCTAAAAATAAATAAATAAAATCTTTAAAAAAATATAACGTAAAAAAACAAATAAATAATGCATTCCTTCATCAAACAAGTACAAAATTCAAATGGACTACCATAAATACTAAAAATATTAATTTTAAATATCAGCAAAGTACGCCACACCTGAACTGCAGGAAGTAGAAGCAGAACAGGTTGAAAATAACCTGACTTCCCTCAGCATTTTAAGTGATAGTCCACAAAGCAGGAGGACACCACAGACACCCAGTTGTCCAAGTCAGCAACGCACTGGGCCACACCGACAACAGGGGCCTCCAGAAGTGACACTCAGGACAACCACTGTGTTTCTGTCTGAGCTGCACAAGCTACTGTGGAGTGTAGCACGGGAATGTGCTGAGGACACTGTAGCAGTGACCGAGTGTGGCGTCAGGGGCACTGCACTCAGTGGGGGCACTTCATCAGGTACACAGACGTCTAATCACTATGCTGTATGCCTGACACTCACATAACATTGCACATCTACTGCAACTGAAAAACTTTTCAATTTTTTAAAACTGGATAAGCTAAACTGAATAATGACCAAACAAACTAAAGGACATTCTACAAAGAAAACTACAGTGTAGTCTTCAAAATATCAATGTCACAAAACACAAAGACTGATCTTACAGAAACAAAGCCAAATACCATGTGCAATTCTAGACTGGACCCTGGACGGGGGGAAATTCTATGAGGACACTGTTGAGAAACTGGAAATTCTAAATATCTACCATAAGGTAATAGTATCATATAACTGTCACCCTCAGTTTTATAATTATAATGTGGTTCCATGAAAGTCTTCCTTTCCGGCAGAGACACACGCTGTAGCACTGGGAGGTGAGAGGTTATGATGCAGCACACTGTTCACACATGTGCAGCATGCAGCACGTCTGTATGACATGTAAACAGAGAGAAAACATGCGGCAAAACGTGAACCTATGAATCTGGGTAAAGCGTACAGGAGGGCTCATTGTTCTAGTCTAGCAACTCTTCTGTAGATTTGAAATTTTTCACAATAAAAAGGCAAAAACGAAGGAGAAAAATAACACGGTCCGGCATACACACATCCCTCATAAAGATGCAGCACGAGGACTTTCGGAAGGTACTACCTGGGTTCTTTCCGCAAGAGGGTGGTCACAGGAGCGTGCGGAGTCTTTGGGCCGAGAGTCTGCAGCCTGATGAGGCCCGTCTCCGACAAGCCCACCTCTGTGCACGCTGTCCTCTGGCGAAAGACCTGCGTTTTCCTTGTCGCTGTCATCCTTTGACCTCGAGGCTGGTGCTGGAACCTTGGGCACGGCCGCTGCCGACCGGGAGCGCACAGGCCGGCCTCGCTGCACCGTCTCCCACCCCTCAGCATCTTTCCGTTCTGTGCCACAGAGGGAAGAAAATAATACAGAATTCTTTACATGATAAAAATTTTCAGAAACCTGTAAATTATAAAATATTTTCAGTATAATTCCCAAAAAATATAATTAATATACTAACGTGATACTAATTATTATGTAGGATGTATTGTGTGTACGTCTACACACACACACACACACACACTGAGCCTCTTATCCCTCTAACTCCACTGTGGGGTCAGGATTAATCCTATCCTACAAACATTTTTTTAAAAATTATCCCTATTTTACAAACAAGAAAACTGAGATTTAGATTGAGACTGACTTACTGCCACACGGTCGGAAAGTAAGAACGCTTACACAGTACAGAGTGCTGCCGTGTGTGCTAGCACTCTTCTAAGGGCTTTACACAGTTACATGTCTAACCTTCACGTGCACCCTGTGAGTACTGTCATCTCCATTCTACCAACAAGGAAACTGAGACAAAGAGAGTTTCAGGCCCTGACTGGTGTGGGGGGGGGGGGAGAGAGAGAGAGAACCCATCAATCTGTTGTTCCTCTTACTGCCGCTTTCTTGTACGTGCTCGCCCCAGAGATCGAACCCTCAGCCTCGGCTCCAACCAAGTAAGCCACTCGGCCAGCAGGGCCTTCCACGTGGGTTCGCACATGGATTCTGTAGTTGCAGCCGTGACAAAGTGGCCTGTATCAAAATTAACCTTCTTCCCTCCAAACTATAAAAGCTAGACAAAATACATAAATGAAATGTTTAAAGCCATTGGAAAGCAAGCAACAGAGGCCAGATTTGAGAAACTACAATCCCCAAGAAAAAGGGAGGACAACCACAGAAGATCCACATTCAACCTGATTGCTCCCTGAAGACACCTGGAACTCTCGGGGCCGGGGAAGTGAGCCTCTGGCGAGACCAGCGGTCCAGCCTCACTGACACCGACACTGGAGTTCAATGAGTCTGAAGCAACTGGGACTTCAGAGGCAAGACTCCTGGAGAGGGGCAGCTGCAGGACAGGACGGCCAAAGTCTGCCTCTAATCTTCCCTCAGAAGTCTGACAACAGCCAAGCACTGCACACGCAGAGCAGTGTGCCAAGGCACCCGCAGAAAGTAGCAGCCAGGATGCTAACCAGCTGCGCAGAGCTCGTAGCCACTGCACAGGGTGGAGGAAGCAAAGGCTGGAAAACAGGAATGCAGTGGCCTTGGCAAATGTCCCCAGTTTCCAGCTGATACCCCAAAAAGAATAAAGACAAACTAAAACATATCAATTCTAATAAAACCTCAAACCAAACTTTGACAGAATTAAGGTAACCTGCTTGTACTCTTTATCTTCTTGCCAAAATAGAAGAATAATATTTTTAGAAGGCTCTATAATTTTTAATATACCATATTAAACATTTGAGTAAATATTATGTGGCTGGCTATAAAATAAAGATCAAGTAACTGAAAACCTCCCAAAAATGTTTTTAAAGTAACACCTGGCTGGTGTGGCTCAGTGGACTGAATACCAGCCTGCAATGCAAAGGGTCACTGGTTCAATTCCTAGTCAGGGCACATGCCTGGGCCAGGTCCCAGTAGGGGACACACGAGCAGCAACCACACATTGATGCTTCTCTCCCTGTCTTTCTCCTTCCCTTCCCCTCTCTCAATAAATAAATAAATAAAATCTAAAAAAAATAAATAAAGTAAATCCACAGGCAATTTAGCTATTTTACTTTTCAGACACAGACTTTTAAAAATAACTATACTAATGTATTCAAGAAAATATGGATTCAACATACAAAACAGAGAAGACATATCAGTAAAAAGTTTCCAGATTGAAGCATCAAAAGAAAAAACAATGGGAAAGAATAAGCATTATTTGCTAGACATAGTACATTAAGTTCATTAATGAGGTTGTTTATATCTTTACTAATTTTTCTCGACTTGTATTACTAGTTGTTGCAACAGTTAAGTTAAAAGCTCCCAATATAAGTATAGATTTTTCAATTTCCTCCATCATTTGTCAGTTTTTGCTGTATATACTTTAAAAGTATATTTGTATGTATATATAGATTTTCTCCCTCTGTTAAAATGACCCTTTAACACTTAAAAAGTACCTCTCTTTAAAATATTTCTTCTCGCAGGCTGCAAACCAGGCATCGCAGGTTCGATTCCCAATCAGGGCACATGCCTAGGTTGCAGGCCATGTCTCCCAGCAACCGCACATTGATGTTTCTCTCTCTCTCTATCTCCCTCCCTTCCCTCTCTAAAAATAAATAAATAAAATCTTAAAAAAAAATATTTCTTCTCTACTTTGTCTTCTTTTTTGACATTAGAGCAACACCAGATTTGATTTAAATAACATTCAAATACTCATGAAATGACATAGTAGCATATGACTTAAAAGTGAATACTGCCTAAAAAATGAAGTAGCCTATTATTTTTCTTTAAGTCAAAAGAGTTGCAAAGAACCTGTCCTACAATTAAATTGACAAAAGCATTCATCTTCCTTAAAGTTTATGCTGGGAAAACCTGAGACTAGAATGACCTCCTTATGCCTTCACACAGGTTTTAAGATTATTTTATGGTTTTACGTGGCCAGACTAGTATCATGTAAATGATGTAAGAAGATAATTATATAATGCTGTCAGCTCCACTTTCAAATAAAATATGTCCAGATATATCCACCTGTCTACCACATAAAGAGGAACGATTCAAAGTCACTTGCCATTTTTGCAGGAAGTCTTCTGCACTGTCACTGGCGAGCAAGCCTGAGCAGGTGCCGAATCCGGAGAAGCAGTGGAGACTGTGTGATGAGCCTTGACCTTGTCAGCCCAGCTAACACCTGTGGGGGCCAGGCGGGGAGCAGCCACTGCGCCTGCAGAAGCCCTGTGGAGAGAACGTCTGCTGCATTAACAAATCAATAAGGGTTTAAATTTGGGATCCTAGTTACGTTTTCATACATTATATTCCCTAAAGTTAAACTTTCCCTCTCCTGGATCTTATTCAAACAATTGCAAACACATATGCAAACATATAAATGGGTATTTTTATAGCAGAATATCAGTTTTATAATACTTTAAGTGCATTATCTGCAGAAAACAATTTACTGTAATAAAAGCCTTAGTAGGTTTCTTTGAGTTCACCTCACCCAAAATTTAAGCTTCTGCGAGCATTCGATGCTGCGCTGATTCTGTCCGTCGATGGACTTGCAATCACGGGACGTCCGGGAGACATCTTCTTTACTTCCCAGGCCAGCGAGGTCGGCCTGCCAGGTCAAGACGCACAGATGAAACAGACAAAGGGGGAAAGCCTAACCTCTTCTACTGGTTACAACCTCCCCCTGGGGAATGACTGACCAGAAAGTGGCCACAGCACCGGTAAGCAATCACAGATGATGGATGCCGAGTCAGGATTTCCCACTCACTTCAGCAGAGCAAACAACCCTGCTTACTAAAAAGGACCATGAGGGACAAAGACATGATGTTTGGAATACTTATGTTTTAAAAGCCTCCACACACCCAGCTGAAAACACATTTAAAAATGTGGTACAAAGGTACTAATTCAGGCTACTTGTGTCCAGTGTCCAGGAGAACTAAGCATGCAGAACTGGGATCAAGACAGAAACACAGGGGTGAGGGTTCAATGAAGAATACGGAGGGAACTAAGACACCTCCTTCCTCCACCTGTCAATCACCCATGCAGGTGGGAGCAGACACATCACTGCTCTGTGGTAGGAAATCTGCCTCCTCCGTCCCCACAGGCCCCACGACCAGTGTCACAGTCCCCACTGGAAAGCTTTTCTTCTCCACCCCTCCGCCCTCGGTCGGACCTCCATACCTCCCCAGAATCTCTGTGCCTCTTACTCTCCACTCAATCTACTGATTGTGATTTTTTGTCTCGTTAAAAAGTGATATGGATTGCTAGAAAACAAGAAAATTCAGATAAAAGATGATCCAAATCAAGTCTAAAGTTTCTGACAATCTACTGCCAAATCACCTTCCAGGAAGGTTTAGCAAATGATACTGCCACCCGATGATAGGTGCCCATTTCCCGTGAACCCTGCCAACAGCTGGTATCTTGTTTTCAAAATTCCACTGGCCTGTGGAAAACACAGCACTGCCAGCAAAGTCTGACATAGTTACTACCTGGCACTTCACAGGAGAGGTTTGCTGACTTCTGTGCCAGAGCTGATGCCTGCTTTTTCCTACAAGAACTTCAGTAAAGGTGTTTGATTTTTTTTAATGATTGGTAAAATGGCACTTGTTTTTGTTTCCCAAATTTTATGTGTTTATTATTATTATTATTATTACCGAGGCTGAACTTTTTTAACAACCATTTTAATTTCTTCTCTTAGGATTTGCACATTGGTATCCTTTCCTCATTTCTTCCCACTGGGATTTGTACAATTTCTTAATTGATTGGAAACCGTTTAACTATTACTACTATGGCTACAAATCCTTGGGATTACATGATGTACCTATTTCACTTTAATTTTAGCATTTAGAAAAGCATATTTTGTCCCTATTAAACAAGCCTATCAATATTTTCCTTTGTGGCTTCTTACTTTTCCATACAGAGTCCTTATCCACAATAAAAACATATAAACATTTACATTTTGTTCTCTACATATGTACAAGTGCAGCTATTATCCTCAAGTCTGAAGCCAGGGTGAAATGAACTTGAGGAAGGGAGACTGAACAGCGCCATCTACAGGGAACTCCAGGCTGCTCCCTGTATCTGTGAGCTGCCTCAGGAAGCCCGGAGGAGAAATGCCGCTGACTGGTTGAAGGATGAAGAGGTGCATCAGGTGTGTGTTTGGAGGGTGGCTGTTAAGCTTGGACTTGGCTCAGAATCTTTCTCAAGGCAATCAAGCCTCAAAACAGCCACTGCTGGCTGCCTGGAGTTTGCAAGCAAGGAAGAAAAAGGTCTATTGAATAATTAGCTTTTCTTACACATTGGTGGTTACATTATAGAAACTCGTTAAATTTAAAAAGAGGGGGAAAGAAAATAAAGATGTGTCAATAAGGATATAAACTGTACAAGGCCAAGGACATCCAAGGGGAGGGGGACTAGAATCAGGACCCATGAGGATTAGACCTAGAAGAGACAGGCTTTAAAGCAACACTCTTAAATTCTCAAAAACCCACTATACCCTTTAAATACTTCTTCTGCATCCTCCATGAAATCATTCCTGGTCTACCCCAAAAAGATATGACCCTGTCCTTTTCTGAACACCTGCAATAGTTTTTTTTGCAGCAATAAGTTCTATTTTACCCTACCGTTAGACTCCAAATTCACGAGAGCAGTAAATGTACCATATTCAGCAGTTAATTGACTGCACAGGGGAAAAAGTGGCTTGCACTAGTTGGTATCAAATAAATATTTGTTACTAAGTTGAGTGAGAGATGCTAAGGTCAAGTTCATTGTCAATTTCAACGACTGCTTTAGAAAATGCTGGCAGCTTTCACTATAAAGACCAGAGTTCATTACCTGCTTTGAGCATCTGTCTTCTCCAACTTTTCCTGAAGCTGAATCCAGTCAATCAATGCTTTGAAATCTCTTACATAGTTATCCAGCATCATTAGCACCTCCTAGTAGAAAATAGTAACAAACATTACATTCCATTCTTACACTAAAAAGAACTTTAGAGTGAAGGAAGCTGCAAAAATCTACTGATTTAGTTTTCTTGGTTTTTGTTTTATTTTCATTCGCTAAGACTATTTGCCAAGAAATTAGTGAAGCTGGGAATCTAAAGACCACGAGATAGTACTGGTATTCTTTTTTAAGACCTCCAGAATGACCATTCTTTCAACCCTTTTTATTGTGAGGTTAATATGCAGAAAACTTCACAAGACACAAATGTACAGGTAAATTATTTCACAGCAAAGATCCAGGCAACCATAACCCCGGACAAAATTAAAACGCCAGTCTCTCAAAACTCCCTGTTGTCCCCTCCCTGTCACCACTTCACCCCTCTGCAAGGTACCCACCTCTTTAACCTTTGGTCATTTAATTTTGCCTATTTCAAAATTCTTATGAATGAACTTACAGAGTATTATTTTGTGGCTTCCTTTGTACATCTGTTTACTAGGTTCATCCATATCTCAGAGTGTACCCGCAATTCACTAATTGTCGATGTCTAAGGTCACTAGTGAAATAGCATTCTTTACATGAATATTTATTTATCCAATCAACTGCTGATGAAAACTTGGGTGATTTCCAAATTCCAGATATTACAAATTACATGCTGTTATTCATGTAGATGTCCTCTGCACATACATATGCATTTATGCTGAGTGAAACTGCTGATTCGCAGGGTGAGTGCATGCTCCACTATAGTACCAAATCCTGACCCGTCTTCCAAAGAGGCTGCTGCCGACCGGCAGTGCACGGGTCTGCCTCTCTGCACAAGCTCTCCAACACTGGTCGGTTCTCGCCTGACCAGGAACAGCCATTCTAACAGATGTGAGCTGGTGTCTCATTGTTCTAATTTGCATTTCCCTTGTGGCTAGTAATGTTAAGCATTTTTTCTTATATCTGTGGGCTATCTGTATGTCTTCCTTGGAAAAATATCTATGCAGGTCCTCTGCTCATTTTTTAACCAAACTGTTCGGTTTGTTTTCTTGTTAAGTTGCATGTGTTCCACACCAGCTGAGACACGGGAACACCAACTGGCCTTCGACAGAAGACTGGATAAAGAAGGCACTGACACACACATGCAGCGGAATACTCCGTGGCCGTTACACAGATGAAATGTTGCCATTTGTGGCCACGGGGATGACTCTTGAGAATATTAGGGCAAGCGAAGTCAGTCAGATGGAAAAGGACAAGAACCGTAAAACTGCACTCATATGTGAGACAGAAAACAACAAGCAACAAACAGATACAAAACCAGACACACAGGCACAGACAGCAGAATGGTGGGCACCAGAGGGGAAGGGGGTTGGAGAAAGGACAAAGACAGTAGCGGGGGTAACACACAAGGTAATGGAAGGGGAGTAGACTTTGGGTGTTGAAGACATAATAGAGTATGCAGGGGTTCCATTACAAAGTTGTACACCTGAAATTCATGTTATTAAATAATGTTACCCCAAGAAATTTAATTTTTAAAAATGATCATTTGCTTTATAAATACATTACTGTTACATAACCAAGCTTTAGACTGACTTTCTAGTATCAGTGGTACCCAAAGACCTCAACAACACTTTCAGTTAAAAACATTTTAAAAAATATAGCTACACCTGGGAAATCAGGCCCAACACTAATGTTAAACGTACATCTAATTATGGACAAAATACAGTACCAATCTCACTTCAGTCACAAAACTTATATTCTATTTCAAAATCAGACTCTTCTGAACAAAGAAGTTTTGTTTATTTCCTGTAAACGTGATCCTTACTGCCAAATCACTGATAATAATAGTCTTCTACAGTCAGGAAAGGAAAAATGTAAAGATTTAGTTGGCTTCCTTTCCTCAATTCTACTAGCTCAAATTCTGTAATTAAATTCATTCAAGTTAGATCACCCACATTAGAGCACAGAAAGATTTAATCCGGAATAATGTATTCCATGAGGGCTCTGAGTCTCCCTGCGAGGAGGAGAGGAGGCATGCTGGAGAAGCTGGAGGAGGAGGAGAACCACCCTTCCCTGGACCAGAGCATCAGCAGCTGCACCTCTGACGCCAGTCGGCCCACGGAAAGGGCACTTGGTGGTTTAAACAACCTATTGTAAGAATGTTTAGCTCGGCGTTATCAGAAATGATCAGAGTGGTACCACGAAGCTGTAACCCGAGTCGTGTTTTACGAACAAGGGAACACAAACAGGACAAGCAGCTGGAGCAGCCTCGCGGTCACTGATGCACATCTTCCACCCCACAGCGTGGAAGGCCACTTTGTCAGGCAGGATGAAACAGAACAAAAGTGCTTCTGAAAGTAACATTATAGGCATTCAGATAAGTACATATAGATGTACAGCTAAAATTACCAATTAGTTTACCAATTGGCTGCAACAGATTTGATTGGTTGGTAATTAATTCTAGTGACTGGCGCTCAGCACAGGATGGTTGGCGCCATCGCTTTGTCCTGCTGACACACAACACCAGAGCACAGGCCCCTGGGCCCAGGACGTCGACAGCACCCGCCAATCCAGCTCCAGGAGTGGGCACAGCCGTGAACTCCAGGGGTGGGGGGTGGGAACACGCATCCCATGAGAAGTCAGTGATAAAGGGAGCCTTACAAAAGAAAGAGCTTTACCAAAGGGAAACAAGTTTTTAAGAGCAACATTTTTAAGAATGCTCTTAAAGCATTAAGAATGGTTTTGAAGCCTGTTTTTAAAGCTACTAATGGGACAGTAATTCAAAATGGAAATCATCTGAAAGCAAAAAGGCACATGAACCACTTTCCACACTGTGAACAGCGTCACTCCCAGTCCCCATCCCGAGCACCCACCCCGCCCCAAACCCTTCTCAGAACAAGCTGAGAGAATGGCTCCCACTCCACTGCCTGGGCGCCCCTCCACCCACCCTGCTGCCCACGTGGTGAGGGAGACAGGGGCGCAGAGTGCTGACGGTGAGAGGATGGCTTTGGCGGACTGTTGGTTCTCAGCAAGTCCTGTGGAAGCGACTGCTAGCATGCCAGGCACATCTGCAGACTGAAGAGTGAGAAAGTCAGCCTCTTCTGGTGACAGAGGTGCACCCTGATCTACTTCTCCCTCTGGCTGACACAGAAAATATACTTTTTACCAGCATGTTATACTCATGTGAATTATGTGACATGGCCATTACCAACTGCATTTTACGTACGAGACAAGGAACCGAGCTGTGGTTATTTAACTAGAAAAAATCACAACAGAGATAAATCTTGTTAGTAAGCAGATCTTCTGCAAATCAAGGGTTAAATCCACATTTAGAGAGGAAAAACCTGGGTTATGTCTCACAAAGATACTAATCAAATGAGATAATGCACAAAAGGGCTTGTGTAAAAGAAGAGAGATAAACAAAAAACAACCTCTAGGTGCTATGCATCCAGCACATGCTCCGACCAAACGCTGTGCTCTGTCTGTTTACACCCCTACCTGCATATCCTGGGGGTGCGGAGCAGCAGAACTGGGTATGAAAGTAACTTTAAGCTCCCGGATTTTATTTCTCAGCATAAGCTTTTGAGCATCTCGGCACAGTACAAATGAAAGAACACACCTCTACACCCCTCTGACTTTATCAAAACCTTCTCCGTTCCTAAAACCTACAACTTGAACAACAAGCTTCTATTGCTGTTAAGCTTTCACAGAGTTTTGGGTAGTCGAGGGTCAGAGCCAGAAAATAAAGCCGCAGTGTCTCGTGGCCACGTGCAGCTTCCTCAAAGGCAGTGTCGGAGAACAAGGCAGGAGCTCCCGCTGCTCCTCACAGAGGCACGATTACAATTGGTCAAGCTCATTTCTAGTAAGAAGTGGACACTTTACACACAAAATTGATTTCCTCAACCTACACTCTGTTATTTTTCAACATAAAATCAAACAATCTGCTAATATGAGTGATCTAGGGATGACCTAGAGATCACCTAGACCCACATGCTCATTTAATGTCAGAACTTCTACTCTAAAAGTCAGTCCCACAGTGCTTTCTACCACATCACGCTGATCCACTAAACTCCCAAAATAGGATTTTGCTTAAAAACATTTATCTTTTTAAAACAAATTTTATATGCTGAATGTAACAGTATTATTTGTGACCATAATTATACTGTTATATGCTGAATGTAACAGTATTACTTGTGAACTCAACCATAAATTTGGATGAGTTCAATTATTGTTCATTCTAAAAACTTGCTTCTGATGAATCATATTTTTAAGCTTAAAACCTATTTTGGTTGTTTCCAATTTTAAAGGAAATACAGCTGCTATCTCAACATGTAAATATTCTTTGACCCTACATACGTTTCAAAGGTTAAGTAATGGATTCCAGGTTTTCCAACCCTTTTCACTACAGAAACAGAAGACGCTAACTTTGCAATATTTCCATAAAGATGTATCACTCCTGGTTTTTCTCAAAACAGTTTTATGCAGTATGAAGTAATATAGTATGTACTTTATATTTACTAAAAGGCCAGGTTTTTAAGTGACTTTTTAGAGACAGCTAGTGCTGTGTATCTGTTTAATATCCTGTTACAGACACAAATAGGAACGCAACTCACTGAAGACACTCCGCTCCCACCCAGGACTGTTCACAATCGGCCATCCATCTCCCTTTTCCCTGACCGCCGTGATCAGGACAGAGATCAGGACAGAGATCAGGACCTCAGCGGAAAGGGGGCATCGTCCAACTCAAGACAGTATACACGAAACCAGAGAATGTGAACGTCTCACTGGCGCCACCTGGCACACCAAGGGAGAAGGAAGACAAGAGGGATTTTTTGTAAGCAACTGTGCCTGTGTGTGCGTGTCCATCCCTTGGACTTCTTGCCCAGGACTACATATCAAGACAGCTTTCTACCGAATCTTGCACATAATGAGGCCACGCAAACGACAGAGACCACCAAAGTGCCCTGGAAAAACCAAAAGCAGGAAAAACCCACAGCACTCACGAAGCAGTAAGTGGAGCCGTGGCTACAAGGGGTATGGGGGGTAGGGAGAGGCTGGTCAGAGGGTACAAACTTTCAGCTGTATCATGAGTATGTTTTAGGGACCTTATGTGCAGCATGGTGCTACAGTTAGTATCACGGCATCACACACTGAGGTAAACGATCAAGTCAGGTGTGGCCCAATCTATTTGATTCTGGATTCGAACAGATTACAAAGCCTCATAGTGAAACTTACCTTACATTCTACCACACTCTGATCTGATTCACAAGTTACATAAATTTCATCCACAGCCCGGCGAAGATTGTCAAAAAGAAACGCCCAGTATCTAGCTCTGAGATCAATTTTACGAGGGTGCCTTGTTTTAGTGGGGCTTTTATCAAAGTGTTTCTCTCCCGCTGTAGAGGATGTTATCTTACAGTCTCCTGCAGTGTGCTGTAAATAAAACAATACATTAAAAAAAATTTTTTTTTAATCCTTCAGGGATTGTATTATTACATGAAGCACATTTTTTTCTTTATCCTTACCCAAGGACATTTTTTTAATAATTAAAAATATGTTTACTGATTAGAGAGAGAGAGAGAGAGAAACACCAATGTGAGAAAGACTGCCCGCCTGCCTCCCATATGTGCCTTGACCCAGCCCGTGGTGGCAACAGCAAAGAGCCTGGCAAACACGGAGGCAGTAGAGGTGGCCTGCTACCCCAGCTCCCCCGCCCACCAGTGCCATCTCCATGCTACAGGGACACTGCCTGCGTCCCACTAGACCCCAGACACAGCAGGGGAACCACCACCCAGTGGCTACACTGCAACAGCAGGGACACTGGCAGCAGTAAGGAAGGCACCAGCGACTCCTGGGGGCACAAGCAGGAACCACAAGGGCACCTGTGACACCTTTGGAACAGACCCTGCAGGTAGGAAGTGGTGGCTATCAAATCTAACCAGTCAGTCAGCTCAGGTAAGAGAAACTAAAAACACATCCTACAGCGCCACCTGCTGGAAAACAAAAAAGGCCTCCAATTACCAACCTAATGAATCCTTAGGTTAAAAAAAGAAAAAGCTTTACCTAAATAAGAAAGTTGTTCACTACCTCAAATGCACTCACTGAGAAAAACCCATCAACACCATGAATAATGACAGCGACGCATTATCACAAAAAGAAAATGACGATTCTCCAGAACCCAAACTCAAAGCCATGGAAGCGGTGATCACAATGTCAGAAAATTCACAATCAGTACCATGAAGAAACTCAAGGAGATAGAAGAAAACCAAGAAAGGCAGCCCGACGGCCTCAGGCATAAAATTAACGAACAGAAAAAGTACTTTACCAAAAGCCTGAAACTACACAGAAAGAGTCAAACGGAAACCCTGGACCTGAGGAACTTGGTGAACGAGACGAAGGATGCAGTGGGAAGACTGGAAATAGGGCAGACCACACG
>PVIA01007009.1:0-88905 GCA_004024845.1 Tonatia bakeri
TCCATGTGTCTTTTAACTTTGTTCCTGTAAACCCTTCCCCTTTTCCCCTGAAATTCCCTCTTCTCTCTCCTCTGGTCACTTTCTGCCTGTCCTCTAATGCAGTGTCTTTGACTATATTTTGCTTGTTTCTTTGTTTTGTTGTTTAGGTTCCTGTTAAAGGTGAAATCATATGGTATTTATCTTTCACTGCCTGGCTTATCTCACTTAACATAATGCTTTCCAGTTGCATCCATGATGTTGCAAAGGGTAGGAGCTCCTTCTTTCTTTCTGTTGCATAGAATTCCATTGTGTAAATCCCAATGTTCATAGCAGCACAATTTACAATAGCTAAGTGCTGGAAGCAACCTAGATGCCCATCAGTAAATGAATGGATTAAAAAACTATGGTACAAAAGGAGCCTCTTAAAGCTCCCTTTTCCAAACCACCAACACACACACACACACACACACACACACACACACACACACACACACACACGTCCTGCTTCCCTTCTTGTCTGTTAATTTGAATTGTGACTTCAGAGACAGTTTTGAGTCTCCACTCTTCCTTATTTTCCACCCTCAGTGAGTCACAAAGTAATAATAACTCTCATTCTGAAATAGCTTTTCATCTGACTGTTTTGCATCCAATTCTGTTGTCACATTCCACATTGAAAATCTCATCTTTTACCTGAAGAAATACCCCAACCTTGAACTGTTTCTCTGACAGCATCCCTTCTCTGTGCCAATGTGCCTTGCATGCTGAGGTTTCAGACAGACTTGAGAGACAGCAGGGGGAATAGATGAGAGGTAAAAGTGGCTATTCTTAACCTTTCATTTTGGTCAGAATCAGCCTTATCTCTCAGGGGTAATGAGGTACATGAAAAAATGTTATTGGTCAGACAGATCAGAGACAGCAGTCAGACCATCCTGAGAATCACCTAAATTCATTCCATCTGAGGGCCATCAGTAGTGAATGAGGCTCATTTGCTGAGCATCTGCCACTCAGAAGGTGGTTGGTAGGTATTTGCAGAATGAAGGATGGTACCTTAGGAACCTGGGAACTAACTCCCTGACACTTTCCCCCACACCACTCTGATTTTGTATTTTGTATTAAAATCCTTCCGTCATCAAAAAGAAAGGAGGAGCCATCTGCTATTCAGTCAGAAGATGTTTATTCTCCTCCCTGGGAAAATAAACACAAAATTGACTTTGAGAGATCTCCTATTTCTTGGAGAAGCCAACTAACTGATGATAGAGTATGGGAATGACCTTGTATACACAAAGGAACATTTTCTTTTTTAGTCTTTTGCCTTTTTTTTAAATCATACCTACTGATTGTACCCAAAGGAAATTCTCTGAACCTTAATGTGTTCAAGCATTAGTTATGCTTAATAAATAAGTTACATATTATTTGTCTATTTCTATGGGTTGTAAATCTCCATTTTAAATGGTTATGTTGAACAAAGTTCTTTACTTCAAATTCATTCAGTAGCTTCCAATTACCTAACTGGTTAGGTATAAGCTCCTCACTCAGCATTTAGTGCTTTGTAATAGGGCCCATCTACCTGTCCACCTTTGGCTCTCAATCTACTTGTGTAAGGACTGGCTGGAGCACAGTCAGCCCTGCACTGCTTTCTGAACATGTCCTGTTTATGTTCCTTTTGTGCTTTGGCTTAGGTTTCTTTCCCCTCTACCTGAAATGTCTTCAACATTGTCTTCTCCCATCATCCTTTTAGGCCCAGATTAATTTCTCCTTCATGCAGTCTTTCCTGATCCCCTTTCCCTTTAAAACAGGATACGAGGCCTCTTTTTTTGTGAACCATAAATTACATAGGAATTCAAACAATAATTATAGGAATAAAGTTTATTACATGGACCTTCTAATACCCTAATTATTATATCATTTTACTATAGTGTTTTAAATATTTTACTTATTATCTGTGTTCATTTCTTGACACTGACCATGATGTCTTAATTAATTCTGCATCTCATGGGACAATCAAATGGCACCTCCAATTCTTGAACCTGGTGGTCCACCTCCTTTTTCAGTTCCTTTTCTATAGAACCATTATGTTGGATCTTTTCAGGGTCCTATGTTGAGTTCTTCTAATTTCAGGGATTTTTTTTATGTTGTCTATTTCCATGGACTTAAATAATATTTGTCTACTAACAACTTCTAAATGTGCACCTTTGTTATAGTTTTTTATTTGGACTTCATATCCATACAGCTAAGAGCCCACTCAGATATCGACTCAATATGTATGACTGAATTCTTGAACTTCTCTAAATCCAGGAAAAGAAGAAAAAAGAAATTAGAAGAAAGAAATTTTTAAAAAGAGGACAATAGTTGCTATTTAAAAAGGGAAAGACTTTTCTAGTGGTTCTAGAATTGCACACTCCTAAAAGGATCTTAGAATCATCCAGTTCGTGTCCTCATGTGCAGGTGAAAACTCACATCTTCTGGCACAGAGTTCAGTCAGTGTTCTTTCCACGACATCTCCACATGACCTCTGTTATGGCCTTAAAAAATCTTTAGTGTCTAAGATTCATTATCAGTAGTACCACAATGAATGCAATTTAAAAAGAAAACTGATTATACAATTGAAAATCTCCCAGATTTACTTCATTTGAGCAACTTCACAAATACTATTTAATTACCTTATAGCAAACTTCTCTAAATTAAGGATTGACCTCACAAAGGAAAATACTCCATAGAAAGGATTCCTTCTTCCTCAGACCCCAACAGCACACTCACATAATGTGTCTAAGAAAGGACATTCTTCAATGAAACTCACCAATGAACTTCTCTCCAAGGGGAAAGGCTCATTCACAAGAGTAAATAAAACATTATTTTTGGTGTATACCTTTTCCTTACTATATTTTAAAGTATGAACAACCAAATAAACTGCAAGTTTGGTTTCAACTTCAATCTCAAGAAAAAACTGTTGCTTCAGATAAAAGACAATGAATTAGACATTTGCTTAAAGAGCTGTGTAGCGATAAAATAAAGTGATAGACAGGGACACTCTTCCTACATACAACAAAAACACACTATTTTAATCATACAATGAGCTTCAAATGAATGTAAAAATAGTAAAGCTCCTGGAAAATAGTCAAAGACCAAGTTACAGAAGGAAATAATATGATGAGCAAACAAGCATGCACATATTTTTTAACCCATGTAAAGGTGTCTTTATTGCCTGTTAGTTCTCCTTTGAAAAACTAAGAATGCGTTTTACATCTGCAGAAGGTAACCTCTCTGCTGCCCCAGAGGAACAGTCAGAGTGCACTGGGAGTCAGACAGGAGCCAACTCCTAGTTCTCCCCTAGACTAAAAAGTGACCGCTCAGAGTCTCAAATTCATTTGGTGAGAAATTGGTACAATACCTCAAAGAGTTACTGGCAGTTCTATCTGAGATATTATACACAGGGTTTGGCACAGAATCTATACTTAATAAGTGTGAGTTCATGAAAGCAGGAATTAATTTTGTTCACAGTTCTATTCTCAGGTGGCTAGAAAGTGTGTGGCCTTTTCAGGCATTTAACAATAATAATAATTCTTGAATTAAATTGCATCAAAATGATCTGAATTACCACCTTGTTATAGATCTTTTATACAAATCCCAAATGCATGGCTATAAATGTTATGGCCAAAGATCTTAAGCTTTTTACTACTACCTTTACAATTCAATTATTTGACATCTAGGCAATTTCTCCTTTACAAAAAAAATATTAACCAAAGGATTTAAATCATAATAACCAACTAAAACAACAACAATTTCACTCTCAAATTATTAATATTACTTCTATTTGTTTAGCCCTTCACAGTGGAATTAACGTGCTAATGTACACATTTACATACACATATTATTAAATTCAACAAGAGTATGCAATGCCACATTCACTGAACAAGTGATCATTTGTGCCCAAATAATAGCTCCTGAATGGAGCTCACTGTTTTATGGGTCTTTAGTGGGATTTTAAAAAAATGAATTCTGCACAAGAGATGACATTAAAAAGGGAAAAATCCATAATCTGATTTTCCCCCTTTCTGAACTTGTATTAGTTTCTTTTTATTAGTCTAAGAATAAAATTTCTTTGACATACTATTGTTATTTATTATTTATTTCCCACATATTTCCAAAAGAGACTTAAAGTAGTGCTTTTTAGCATGCTGTCAGTGTTTTCAATACAATATGACACCTGGAAGCAGCTGTAAAATTGAATACATACAGCTAGTTCAGAATAACATACTACAGAACCAATTTTTTTCTGTGACAAATAAAAGCATTTATTATATGCCCACACACTTATGTTGAAGTGGTTTCTATTAAATCAACAATTAAGCGAAGTAAAATCTGACTTATGAAACAACCAATAACAGAATAAAATAATTATAGTCTAATTTGCAAATACTCTAAGAGCCTTAAAATATTGCCTATGAGTCATGATATAATTGCTTAACTTCAAATTCAAAAATCATGACTGAAGACCCCACAGAGACTTTCTAAAGGGAGCTGTCTCTCTCTCTCTCTCTCTCCTTCTTTCCTTCCTTTCCCTTCAGAATTGCTTCAGAAGAGCTGACTGGCAAAGACTTTCTTTCCTTTTAGCCTGCTAATAACTACCAAAAATATACAGTGTTCCTTGGGCTTTCACCATCTTCAGGGTTTAGCATGCAGGCCTTATTCTCAACCCAATTACCTGGATATAAAACAGGAGCTTCGCAGCTGTCACAAAACGCCTATACCATTTTAGAAAGGCATTGCTATCAATAACCAAAAATGGGGATTTTATCGCAGATAGTATGTGAAATTGCACCTCACTGACAAAACCATTGCAAAACCTGGGTGATAATATTGTTATAGTAATTACCATATGTCTGACCTCAAATGCAACTCCAGTTTTATTATCTTTCAGGTTTTCTAGAAGGAGCTAGGAGGAAGCTGTCACAATTGGACAGGTAGTGTGTCCTCTATTCAGCTGCCAGTTCCCCTCTGAAAAACAAGCTTTCCATTCTACTAAAAGAATACAATTATGCATTATAACTCCATTTGCATTGAGAACAAGAGAAGCCCTGGGTTAATTACAGGTAAGGTTCTGTTTACATTCCCTGGGGCTAGCCACTGCCAGATTCCATTTCTGAGGTGAAAAAAGCTGCTGGAGTCTGAACTAAACCCACGTTTTTTATTCCACTCTTGCAATTCCATGTGGCCGAAGGGAACCTGTCACTCAAAGATCTTTCAAACGTAACCTCAGACACCTCCATCTTCCAGAGTCTAAATGTAGTTATAGTAAGTTCAGAACCCAAAGTCTAAACGAAAGGAAAGAAAGATGATGGTTTGAGACCATCCATGTGAAGACTGGGAAAAGAGGGGTTTCTGATGTATTTATTATCAGTGTTATATAATCAATTGATTAAATGTAAGACAAAGGAGTAATAACAGGAGAGAGCTTAAATCAATACACTAAGAGAACTATTTATTGACAAGAGACTGAATTTCTATAAAATAATTTCCCCCATCTATAACGCTTTCTGGCCTCTTTTCTGGCTTATGGGGCTTTTTTTCTTCCTTGGCTCAGGAAAGGATGGACTGGATATACTATCGTCCACTGATGTCAGGGATGTATCTGTCTCTAGGCTTCCAAATTCACAGAAGGGAGTTATTTCTCCTGATTTAGATTCAGCTTTTAAAAAATACGTTCACAGAGGGTCTTACGCCATTTATGTTCTTGCCAAGGTAATTGCACTCTGTTTAGCTGTCTGATTGCGATCTGATAATCTTTTGAATTCTGTATATTCTAGATGTCTAAAGCCAGCCTCTTCCCAGTTACTGTCTATCATCTCCATATTTCATTTTGTGCATAGTTCTCACTTATCACTATCTGATGTATCTTTTCATTTTTAAAAACATGTTTAATTGTTTATTTTCAGCTTCACTGTGTCTCCCTTCCCCCATCACATGGGGGAGTTCTAATTTGGAGCCTAGAATAGCACCAGGCATATAACAGGTATTTAATAATTATGTTAAATGAAAGAATAAGCTGCTGTAATAATTTCAAAAGATCTGAATATTGCCTTTGGAAGCAGTCATTGACAGAGCTCCATCTAGACACAACCTATCTAGATATGAAGGACCTTTTACTTACAGATCATTTCTCTGGGAGCAAAATTTTAAGATTTTACTTAAATGAAATGGATGGCCCTGGCTGGTGTGGTTCAGTGGATTGAGCACCAGCCTGCAGACTGAAAGGTTGCTGGTTTGATTTCTGGTGCAGCCCAGGTCCCAGTTTGGGGACTTGTGAGAGTCACCGATAGATGTTTCTTTCCCTCTCTTTCTCACTCCATTCCCCTCTCTCTAACAAATAAAGAAAATCTTTTTTTTTAAAAAGAAGTGAAATGGAAAAAAGCATTCTAGTTTTATAGCCTTCGATTTTCTGAGGAAAAAACAAGTTACCTCTAAAGAGTTGTAATGCATGCACAGTTTCCAGAGGAAACAGTCATCGGGAAAAATGAAGGATGACAGACATCATTTCACTTAAATTGGGGAAGAAAGAGGTGGGGACTGGAAAAGTAAAGTAGCATTACTCCTTCCAGTGAGGAAGGAGAGCATGCCACCCCATTGCAAGGAGCACGTCCTACAGATGGAATTCCTTATTTCAAACTGACAACCTAATTTTTACTTTTGTGATTATGCTAAAATACAAAAACAAAACAAAACAAAACAAAAGTCCTCTTTGTTGGCCAGGAGGCATGAGCATAGTTCATATGAGTGCAAGAATGATGACCTTGGCAACAGCTTTAGAGACTGGGCTGCAAGGTCTTGCTCAAGTTCAGGTTCATCACTCTAATGTGAACAAACCCAAATCCCTTCACCTTCAACCCAGCACTACTTCACTTACTCTTAGCAGACAGGAAAAGTGAAGCCATGCTAATTCCCTGACTTCCCGCCCCACACCTAGGAATGTATCTGCTTCCACACACAGGCCAATTTATTTTGTCTAGTCTGAGAGAAAGTTGTTCTCCCCCATCTAGGGCTAATTCTTCCTGCTGTCCACTCCACCCTGACCCTCTTATCAATCCTGGATTTTGTTTTAACTATGATCCCCTTCCTCTCCCGTATCGACAACCTGTCTTCTAGTAACTCTTCACGGCCAACAAACATAAAAGTCTCTTTCATCATTTAAGAAAAAGTCTTTCCTTGACTCAATGTTCCCCTTCAGCTATCACCTAATTCCTCTTTCTAAGTTATTCAGTGAGTAATTGAAATCCAACTTCTTTCCCACTTCATTAAGGTCAGCAATCACTTCTTAATTTCTAAATCCAATAAACTTAAGTCTCATTTTACTTTTTTTTTGTTGTTGTTACTCTCTTCACTTTGAAACTCCTGGCATCTCTGACATCACTCTCTCCTAAATCACTGCTTGTCTTCCCGACTTGGTTTCCCTTTGGCTGATTTTTGTTCTTTATGTCCCTTAATTGTTGTTTTTTTCTTGGGCTTTGTCCTTAGTCTTTTCTACCTTCCACAGATGATGAAGTGATTGAATCCATTTCAGCAGGTCTAATTACCATCTGAAAATTCTTAATGATTTACAAAAATCTCTCTGCTTCATATCTCTCTTTGGAACCCTAGATATATGTGTCTGAAACATTACAACCACAGGATCATGTCAAACCAGCACGTGAAAACTGAATCATTATCTACTAACCTAAAGTCTATTACATGTAAATTTTAAAATGCTGTCAAATATTATGAAATGATAATTGATTTATTGTTAAATATTATACACCTAAATCCCTTAGCCAGGCTTGCTAAGATGGCAGAAGCTACTAAAATGAGAAAAAGAAACGAGTTCTAATAATTACAAAGAACATATCTCACTTTCCTAAGGAAATATACTTAGAGGTTAAAATTTGGATAAGTCAAAGTATCAGTGCATTAGTTATCTATTGTTGAATAACAATATTACTACAAATTAGCAGCTTAAAATAGTGCATTTATTGTCACAGTTTCTATGGGTCAGGAGTCTAGACAAACTTTGCTGGACCTTCTGCTTAGGGTCTTACAAGGCCACAAGAAAGCTGTTGTCAGGGGTTGTGGCCTCATCAGAGGCTTGACTAGAGAAGGAACCACCTCTAAACTCAGTCTAATTGTTGGCACAATTTAGATGGTAAAACTGGGTTCATGTAATTGAATTAATAAAATACTATGTTGTGCTAGAGCCCATGATAGGCACCAAGCCCTGAGAATATACAGATGACAGGCTCAAATTCTGCTGTTAAGATGCACACAAGGGAGACAGATACTTTAACAACATATGCACAACAGTGTGCATCTGAACAGGGAACAAAACCCTAACAGCCTGGGGAGTTATTTATTGGCCCTGGGCAGGGAGTAGAAATAGGGGTGTGAGGATAGCAAGAGGCCCATCCTCAAAAGTAAAGATGACAAACTTTGAAATTGGGCAAGAGTAAATATGCACATTTTCATAATAAGAAGCCACCTTTCTCACCTACAGCTACCCAATTATGCACTTGACAGTCACTAGTTGGACTAGGCTCACCCACCTGATTTAATTAGGTGCAATGCCATGGAAACTACAAGAAAAACCCTCAGTGGTTCAAAACAACTCTAAAACCCAGGCCAGGCAATGGAGCCAATGCATTGCATGTATTGCAATGAAACTGGAAAATACACCCCTACTGAATTACAGTACACTAGGAACTTCATGTGACACAGTTGATATGGCACAAATATTCACAAGTATTTCCTTTTATGAAAAGTCATACTTGCAAAAGCATAATTTCGGTGTACCACACTGTAATAAATATAGCTATAATACATCATATCATGTTAAAAATCAATGAAGGATGAAGATACAAGCACAGTATTAAGACAATTCATATTAGGATAAAGCTGCCGACTCCTATTCCCTGGCCTTGGTAAAGAAAAGTGAGAGAAAAACAATAGTTTCACATTTACTCAATTTTCTCAAATTACTCAAACTACATTTCACCCTGTTTGGTGCAGGAAGTCCCACAACATAAATAGTTGATTAACAGCTGACTACAGGAGGTCTATCTGGGGTTCCCTCAGCTGTGTGCTCTCAGACTGTCCCCATCAAGCTTCGTTTCCTTCTGATAAATCACACATTACAAAGATCACCACTTTCCACTTTGAACCCCAAATTAGGCCCATAACATATGCTTAATCTTCTAGAAAGCAGCATTAATACTGGCACGCAAATTATACTGGAATCACAAATAAATGACTTTAACAGATTTACTAACCACCTTTATGGATAAACTCATCAATCAAATGTAAATACTTGAATAGTGTAATAATGCCCCTTATTAGAAAAGTTTAAAGAGAATAAACACACTTTATTGTTGCCAAGATAACAAAATGCAATGGGAGTCACAAGGGACTCTACAATTAAGGGGAAAAAAGACTTCATGTCCAAATAAAACAAACAGGACAAGTGCAAAACAAGTAAACAAAATACCCCTGAAGCTCAATTAAAATGATAAGTTACTAAAATATATAAATTTAAAGTGCTTCTGTCCTCTGTTTATTTTTCCCTGGGGCTATTTTTTCCTAAACACTCATCTCATTTTTTTTTAGGGTACTACAGTTGGGTCTTTGCTAAATCCTGTGCTTTCCCAACAGTGACAAAAGAAAAATAGTCTCACTTTATGTTCAATTTCTGCTGTTAATAAAATTTTGAAGATCACAGCTACTTTATTTTTCTGTCACTTTATCACCTCACTCGTCTCCAATACAGCACCATTTACAGTGGTGAGAAGCTGAAGCAATAGAAATATAGCCCACAGTAAGGAAGCAGATAAACGATGGTACATTCCTAAAATGCACTTTATACTTTCACTAAATGGTTTAACTAGAATTTTTAGTAAAAAGGGAAATTAAAAGCAATAGAATGTTAAAAATGCAAAAGCCAGATCTAAAATTATATATTAGGTGCTAAAATATTTGGTGGTATTAAAATTTATACATAATTTAAAACATTATAAACAAGTCATAAGATAAATGGGGAAAGTATTTGCAATAAGTGAGGCATGTTTTTATAATATAAAATAAATCTTTACAAAGCAATTTAAAATAAGACAAAAATCTCAATTTGAAAATGGGCAGTTTACAAAAGAAATAGCATGGTCAATAAATATGTGAAAAATGTTTGACTGCACTACTCATCAAAAACTACTTGTAAAAATGACTTATTTTTACTTAAGGAATGGAGTAAGTATTTTATGTTCTCCTAGAATACTGGGAGAATATTAACAACACTGAGAAGGGGACGAGGCACCTGATGCATTATGATGAGCACACACTCTCAAAACGCTTCTTTTGGCAGTCCTCAAACAGATATCAAAACTGACCCAATAATTACTCACCTAGAAATTTATCTTAAGGAGCTATTAAGTTAAGTGCAAGAACAGATGTGCAAACAGCTTCACTGAAGCATTATTTTGGAGAACAGAAAACCAGAAACAATCTACATATTCATAAATAATAGATAGACTGAATAATTTTGAAAACATCCATCCTCCTATCTAAAAGAATTATCTGCATTCATTGAAAGTTTTTCTATATTTTCTGATATGGAAAGATCTTGCTGAAATTGAATTGAATAAAAAAACCCCAAGTGCAGGGCATGCTACAAAAGTGACCCCTTTCATAGATTACAGTGACAGTTGTCTGTGTAGGTATGGATAGAGGGGACCGAGTATTCACTGGTTGCCTCTAGGTGATGGGGTACTTCTTTTTATATTGGTTAAATTTTCTAAATAAACATGCTACTTTAATTTTACACAAAGATCATGGTGATCATCACTTGATATCAGGGTTATGTGTTTTTTTTTCTCTTTTAGAGCTTTTGATTCTTTCTAAGTTTTCTACTATTACTTTGCTTTATAGTCATAACAAGAAAAATAAAAGAAAAGAACAAGAGAGAATGAAAAGAGCCACAGAATTGTCAATGCCCAATTCCCCTGATCCTACCAGGCAGCCCATGTGCTAGCTGTCCCACAAAGGGGTCCGCTGGAGTGGGAGGTGTGGAGGTGACAGTGTTCTGAGCCGGCCAGGTTCAGTAACCCGGCAGCCCATAAAAGCTGCCTGTGGCTTGGAAGTCCTGGTGTCTGTGTTGCTGGCTTAGGGATTAAAATGTGTCAGACTAAATCCCAGCATCTCTTCCAGGGAGTTGTGTCACTAGTTATCTTTTAAAACAGTATTTCACTAAAGTTGACAATAACAAAATGTGCAGAGCTGCTTCAAATGGCAGTTTGTATCTCCTACAGGTGCGAGGAACAGAAAAATGTTTACATCACTTATTATTGAAACTTCAGAAAAAAATTTGAATCTGGGTTTTTTACTTATACATTTGTTTTTTAAGCATATAACTAATGACGGAATGTAGGGCACACGGCTCTCTTTATTACTTTTCTTCTTTAGGTATAAAATATTTGGGTTGGGTGACTGTCCCTACTTATGGAGACTTTAAAACTCCAGAATGCATTTCCATGAGAGCCTCTGTCACTTGAAATTTTAAAGCAAATGACAGGCTGCTTTAATTTTGCATTAATGTGCACACAGTATTGACTGAAGGCAGAAAAATAGACTCCGCTCTGGTCTGTTTGGCCCTGTGACCTTCAAATACAAGTTACTCCCATGACAAAGGTAAATATGTCTTTAGCTTTGAATTGGCAAATTCAAATTGATTGCTGGAATCTTTAAGAAAACCAGGACAGCCAGAATAACTTACTGTTTTTAGTTTCAAAAACGTGGGAACCAAATCTAATTATTGCTCATGAGTTCATACTGGTCAGAACTGTTTGAATCCAAAAGACCATACATTTCTTAATCCTTCAGAGTCTCTTGGAACCTCGTGGTTCCCTTGGCTGAAATTGCCCTTGGTCTGAAACCTGGATGTTTAGCTAATAGAACTGCGGATGCTCCATTGTTATTGACACCAGGGTAGGGTAGAGAAGAACGTTGGTATGTATGTGACAGTATGTGAGGAAGCTAAAGAAACATTTTTCAATGAGTCCATCAGTAAAGTTGACAATGCAGAGAAAAGGAGACGTAAAAATCATAGTAAAAGACAGTGTTAAATACTTTGGGGGCCTGGACAAGACGGCAGTGTAGGTAAATGCTGTACTCACAACCTCCCACACCCACATCAGCATTACCACTAAACCACAGAGCAACCATCATTCAGAATCACCTGAAATCTAGTTGAATGGAGGTCCTACAACTAAGGGTATAAAGATGCCACATTAAGACTGGTAAGAGAAGTAGAAACCAGTCCCACACTCATGTGTGGCAGATAAACATCAGAAAGGATATTTTGGTTGTGAGGTTTCACCTTCAGAGCAAGGGGTCCCAGCCCCAACAAGTACCACCCCACCAGCCCTGGATTCCAGTGCCAGGAAGAGAAGTCCTCATAACTTCTCATTATAGAAACCAGTGTGTATTATGGCTGGGCAAGATGGAGGGCTTCTGGAGTCTCAGGCATCCCTCTGAAAGGGCTCACCCACGGACTTACTCAGTCTAACTTGCTCTGATTTTCCGCACTGGGAAGCAGCTCAAAAGGAATGAGAGGCATGTGGGGAGGACCTGAATTATCTTGCATACAGACAAAAGCTGGAGTGGTAGCTTCTACCCTGACAGAAGTGCTGCCAAAGGTCATTGTTCATTTCCTGAGCCCCCCCGCCCCCCAACAGGGTAGCACCATATTTACCTGGCTCCCACTGTTCGCCCACCCTTGTGATCTCCTGAGAATCTCACCCCACCCAACTTGTGAGCCCACCCAAGCCATTTTCAGTGGCTTTTCTATACAAATGGCCAGTCTTGGCTCATGTTTTGGACTTCCCTAAAATTTCTTAAACAAACAGCATCTGGTCTCAATGTACCCTGTACCTCTTGCTAAATGGCCCCAGATCAAGCAGTAGTGGCAACCAGCCTTGGTTCACACCTTGGCCTCTCCTGGGCACCTGCAAGCCCAGCACAAGTAGCAGCCATCAGCAGATTGCTCTGCAGCTCATGTCAGGTGGCCACAAGTAGAACTCAGGCAGACCTTGCTTGGCCTGTACCTCCTGGGAGGCCCCAGACCAGTGTATGAACGAGGTGAACAGCTTCAGAACACATCAAAGTACCACCCAACCATCTCCACAAGCAACACACTCAAGGGGTAGACGCCGCAGGAACCAGAGCCTCACTGAAATAAATCCTGCTCCATGGAGTTGGCCCCTGCACAGCTGATTTTCCATAGTGGTTACAGTCAGTCCTTGCAGACAATCCACCCAGGGGTAAATCCCCCCCATTGATATCCCAAGAGCAATCAAGTCTCAACTACAACAGGAGGGTATATATAGCCCACATGGGGGTGGGGAGAGCACTTAGACTGCCCAGCTCAGGTGAATGAGGAGGTTGTGCCACTGAATCCCATAGGACACCTAATACATAAGGCCAATCTACCAAATCCAAGAGATGTAGCAGCTCTACCTAATACATAGGAACAAACACAGGGAAGCTGCCAAAATGAGAAGGAAAACATGTCCCAAATGAAAGAATAGAACAAAACTCCAGAAAAAGAGTTAAACCAAATGGAGAGAAGCAAGCTACTAAATGCAGAGTTCAAAACACTGGTTACAGGGATGCTCAATGAACTCAGGGGAAGAGTAGATGAACTTAGAACTTTAACAAATAAAAAGGAAACATAAAAACAGAAAAAGAAACATAAAAATGAACCAGGCAAAAGTGAAGAATACATTAACTGAAATGAAGAAGATTTTATAAAAGTCAATAGTTGAGTAGATGAAGCAGAGGATCAAATTAGAGATTTGGAAGATACGGAGGCAGAAAACACAAAGTGAGAACAGAAAAAAGAATTAAAAAATATAGGGATAGTGTAAGGAGCCCCTGGCACAACTTCAAGTGTACTGACATTCACATAATGGTGGGGGAGGGGCTGAAGGAGAAGAGAGAGGAATTGAAAACCTGTTTGAAAAAATAATGACAGAAAATTTCCCTAACCTGGAGAAGGAAATAGACATATAAGCCCAGGAAGTGCACAGCGTTGCAAACAAGATGAACCCAAAGAGGCCCACACCAAGAGACATAATTAAAATGCTAAAGGTTAAAGACAAGGAGAGAATCTTAAGAGCAGCAACAGAAAAGCAGATAGTTGCCTGCAATGGAGCTCCCATAAGACTGCTAGTTGATTTCTCAACAGAAACTTTGGGAGCCAGGAGGCCTTGGAAAAATAATATTCAAAATGGTGAAAAGCAAGGATGCATGGCCAAGATTACTCTAACCAGCAAAACTGTCATTTAGAATTAAGGACATACAAGGAGCTTCCCAGACAAGAAAAAGGCTAGAGGAGTTAATCACCACTGAACCACTATTACATGAAATGCTAAAGAGTCTTCTTTAAGAAGAAAAAAAATAAAATATGAATAATAAAATGGCAATAAATATATATCTATTAATAATTGAATCTAAAACACAAAGAAACAAGCAGAACAGAAACAGACTCATAGATACAGAGAATATTTGACAGATGCCAGGTGGGAAGAGGTTCAGAAAATGGGCAAAAACAAGTAAAGGGGTTAAGAAATACAAATTGGCCATTACACAATAATCATGGGGCTGTAAAGTATGGCATAAGAAATACAGTCAATAATATTGTAATAGCTATGTATAGTTTCAGATGGGTATGGGATTTATTGGAATGACCACTCAGTAAGTTATGCAATGTCTAATCACTGGGTTGTATACTGAAAACTAATAAAACATAGTATGTCAACTGGAGTTGAAATAAAAAAATATTATTTAAAGTGAAAAAAGTGTTGGATATTAGATCAGCTCTCTAGTAATTTTTGGATAAACACTAGAATTCTTCTTCCAAAAAACAATTTTATTTATTTATTTATTTTTAGAGAGAGAGGAAGGGAGGGAGAAAGAAAAGGAGAGAAACGTATGTTGTGTGAGAGAATTCTCAATCATCAGTTGCCTCTCACACATCCCCAGCAGGGGGCCAGGCCCATAACCCAGGCATGTGTCCTGACTGGGAATTAAACCAGTTTGGTTTGCAGGACGGCACTCAACCCACTGAGCTACAGCAGTCTGGGCAACACTAGAACTGTTTTGAAATAAACCTCTTAAAAAAATACTATGGTATACTCCATAAAGTCCAATAAACTGCTAGAAACAAAATTTGATCTCAATAGTATGTACAGATACATCCAACCACTCAACAATACTTGTGTCCCCACATATAAGTAACTGCTATTGAAATGTCAAGCTGCAAGATACACCTGCCATCCAGATTCAAAAGAACCTCCCCAAATAGAAACTGTCGTCTGGGTACTTAGCCAGTGGAACATCCCTTCAATGCTCTTCCTTCCTTATCTCACAGTTGGAATTGGAGTGAAACGACCTCAGTGGGGAGTAAAAGCAACACCTTTGAGGAGACCCTAGTTTGCAGGCTTTGAAGATATAAATAATATTTCTCTTATCTGGAAGAAAAGGTCTTTAGTTCAGGCCTCAAATCATCCAAACCTGTCCACCCACACAACGTCATCTACAGTTACATGCTTACACACACATGCACACACCCTACTAAGACCACTCAGCAGAAATCTCTCTTAGTTTTTGGTACAGCGTGCTGATTTTCCCTTACTTGGTTCCCATGCTCATTTTGGTACCATCATGCTGTGTTTATTTGACAATATTTTCAACTGGACTTTCATTTGGTGCATTTGCAAAAGCCCAGGAGTACAGCATACAGTACCTTTTCATTGAAATGGCACATTAATTTTTTGAAGTGCTGAGCTGATACATTACAGTTTCTGTGAATATCTTCATGGTATTCATTAAATGTGGCAGGGACAGGCATAGCTTGTGGTCATGATTTTTCCAAGCACACTAACTACATCAGCTGTTTTGCTGCACCTCCATAAAAGCTAACCTCACTGGGGTTGGTAATGGAACTGAGTAGTCCTTTTATTCCTGTCTAGTGGACAAACACTTTCCACATGCGCTGTCCCAAACCCTGTCCTATGGCTGAAGGTCTCCAATCTCTATTCACTCTTTTTCATTTTGTAGTATTATTTAATTTTTTAAATAAACTTTGTTTTGAAGTAATTGTAGATTCACAAGCAGTTATATGACATAATATACAAAGACCTTGTATGTCTTTTACCCAATATCTCCCAAATTGTAACATCTTGAAAAACTGTAGTATAATATCACAGCCAGGGTATCGACATTGATATAGTCAATGAGGAAAACATTATTTTTCACCACAAGGATCCCTCCTGCTGGCCTTTTATAGGCACACTGACCTCCCTACCCCTCCTCCCCATCTCTTTTCCCTAACTCCCCCACCCCCGAAAGCTACTAATCTGTTCTCCATTTAAAACATGTTGTCATTTCAAGAATATTATATAAATGGAACCATCCAGTAGCTTACCTTTTAAAATTTACTTTTTTCACTCAGCATAATTCCTTATAGATTCTTTTAAGTTGTTGTATCAGGAGCTTGTTCTCTTTATTGCTGAGTAGTATTCCATGCACGGACACGCCACAGTTTGTTTCTCTGTTCAGTCACTGAAGGGCAGCTGGCTTGTTCCCAATGTATTTGGCCATTATGAATAAAGCTCCTCTGGACATTTCTGACAGGTGTAGAAACATCAGTTTCATTTCTCTGGGCTAAATTACCAAGAATGTTATTGCTGGCTGAAATGACCAGTTTTATGAGAAAGTGCTGAACTTAGTGCTGGCTGTATCATTTTCACCCCTACTGGCAGTGTGTGAGTGATTTGGTTTCTTCGTATCCTTGCTAGCATTTGGTCTGTCACTAATTTTTATCGAGTCATTTTGGTAGGTGTGCAGTGATAGTTCATTGTGATTTTAATTTGCATTTAACTAATGAATAATAATGTTGAACATCTTTTCATGTGCTTATTTGCCATATTTATATCTGCTTCAGTGAAATGTCTGTTCACATCTTTGCCCATCTCCTAATTAATTAGTTTGTTTTTTGTTTTTTTTACTGCAGGGCTTTGAGATACTAATCTTTTGTTAGATATGTGGTTTGCAAATATTTTTCCAAGTCATATCTTATTTTTAATAAGGTGTTTCTTGAGCAAACATTTTAAATTTTGATGAAGTAAAATTTATCAATTTTACAATGGATAATGTATCAATTATCAAAAAGCCAAAAAGTTCTTTTGGTTTTTTATGTAAGATGGTTCTAGTAATGCTTGTTGTCTTTAAATTCACTTGAAATAATTTTGGTAGATTGTATTATGACAGCTGTCATTTCAGTGTATATTTTTAAAAAACTTATCAAAATTGGTGAATTTTTATGTAGCCATTTTAATATTAAAGATGGAGTAAAATATGTAACAGTTTCAGTATATTATGCTTTATTATTTCAAGAAAGGTAAAAACACAACTGAAACACACAAAAAAGATCTGTGCAGTGTGTGGAGAAGGTGCTGTGACTGACTGAACGTGTCAAAAGTGGTTTTTGAAACTTTGTACTGGAGATTTCTCTCTGGATGATGCTCCATAGTCGGGTAGAGCAGTTGAAGTTGATAGTGATCAAATCAAGACATTAATTGAGAACAATCAATGTTCTACCACATGGGAGATAGCTGACATATTCAAAATATCAAAATGAACAGTTACTGGTGAAAATGAAAAATGAATATTTTATTTTATGAAAAAAACTAAACAGACTTTTTGGCCAACCCATTTCATTTTCTTTGGAGTGACAGTAAATGGTTTTGAGTTTTTAATTTCTATTTCCACATGTTCATGGTGAGTGGACTGAAATGTAACTGATTTGCTCACATTGATCTCTTTTCCAGTGACCATACTGAACTCACTTATTAATTCTAGGTTTTTGTTTTTGGTAGATTTTTGGAATTTCTATATAGATATTCATGTTACCTGCCAATAGACATAGTTTTATTTTTTCCTTTTAATACATACGCTTTTAAAACATTTTTTTCTTACCTTATTTCAGTGGCTGGACCTTCCAGTACTATGCTTAACAGGAGTGGTGGCAAACATCCTTTCCTCATTCCCCATCTTAGAGGGAAATACGCAGTCTTTCTCTGTTATGTATGATGTGACCTACAGGTTTTTGTAGATTTTTATCAAGTTCCTTTCTATTCTTAGTTTACTGAGAGTTTTGATCATGAATGGGTGTAGAATTTGCTCAGATGCTTTTCTACATCAATTAATATAATTATATGTCTTTCTTTTTTAACTTGTGATATGATAGATTACATTGATTGATTTTTCAAATGGTGAATTAGTTTTACTCACCTTGATATTCCCATTTCTGAAGCTTTTAAATTAAAAATTCAGTTTCATTAATGGTTATAGGGCTCTTCATGTTGAGGCTTGGTAGTATGTGGTTTTCAAAGGATTGCTCTATTTTTTTCAAAGTGGTAGAATTTATGAATGTAAAGTTACTCATAGTAATCTATTATTGTCATTTTAATGATGCATAATTTAAAGTGATATCCTTGTTTTATTCCTGGTATTGGTAATTTGTGTCTTTCCTATTCATATCTTTGTCAGTCTTACTGCAGATTTATCAATTTTACTGATTTTTTTGTTTTTGTTTTTTGAAGAACCAGCTTTTTGTTTCATTGATTTTCTCTGTTGTTCTTTTGTTTTCTTTTATTTAAATTATTTTATTGTTGTTCAATTGCAGTTGTCTGCATTTTCTTCCTACCCTCCCTCGAACCCCTCCCTTGCTTCCACCTTCCCCCTTGGTTTTGTCCATGTGCCTTTATAGTAGTTCCCAAAACCCCTTCTCCCCACTGTTCCCCTGTCCCCTCTGGCTATTGTTAGATTGTTCTTAATTTCAATGTCTCTGGTTATATTTTGTTTGCTTTTTTCTTTTGTCGATTAGGTTCCAGTTAAAGGTGAGATCATATGGTATTTGTCCCTCACCACCCAGCTTATTTCACTTAGCATAATGCTCTCCAGTTCCATCCATGCTGCCACAAAGGGTATAAACTCCTTCTTTCTCTCGGCTGTGTAGAATTCCATTCAATTTCTCACTCTTCTTTATACTGAGGATCTTCTCTTCTAAGACAGGAAGAGAAGAGCTCTTGTTCTCTCTCAATTTTCTTTCCAGTTCTTGATGTCTCCCCCTGCCCCCTTCCTTTTTTAATTCCTCTGAATCAGAGGAAGTCTCCTTCTTCGTCCTTTCAAAGGCTGAGCCCCCTGTCCCCAGGTTCATTTCAGTTTTCTCCTCTGGGGCCACGCCACATTCAGTAACTTTCTTTTATTTTCATCTTCAAGCTTCTCCTCAGCCTATAAGTTTGTTCCCAACTTCCTCCCTCCCTTAATAAAGCCCCTCAGGCATAATTCCCACTAACCTATTGCTTCTCTTCACCATCAAACTTCTTAAACAGGTGGTCTACATCCACTAGCACTTTACTTTCCATTTATTCTGGCTGCTTCCTATTCTCATGACTTGATTCAATCAGCTGTGCCCAGCACAGCAGGGTAGTGTGGGTGCAAAGCGAGGCAGCTGTCATAAGCAACTTGTCAGAAGGAGCTGGGGTGGGCATTTTTGAAGCACGCAGGGTAAACCACAATTTAAAATTGTATATATATTTATGATAGTTTGGGATCCTGGCCATTTTTAATAAAGAAGATAAATAGACTATTCATTGATCGACATTATATCTAAAATGGTAGGTTTTTAAATAAACCCTAACTATAGTAACTTTTGCTTAAATTTCTTCACAGTTGCTGTGGCACATGATTGTGAAATTCACCAATGATTATCAGTCATATAGCTGTTTTCCTTTAAGATGTCAAGGAATAATGAGGTTGATTTATGAAAAGTCACTGAATTTATAGCAGCTGAGATTTTTAAATTCTTAAGCTTTGTTATTTCTTCATAGAAGACAAGCTTTAAAAAAATCGCCAGGACATCAAAAAGCCAGACACGCAGAGCCGACTAGAGGAGCTTCTCTCGGGTACTTGGCTCCTCTGTCCTGGACGTGACACGCACACACTTTCCTTCCCCCTTGTTCTTTTTCACATGGACAATACAGTCATCGCCGAAGCAGTGAGCACAGCATGTCAAAACAGGATGCAGGACATTATTTCTCACTGCCTCATTTTTACTGAATATTTCCATCTCCTAGCTTCGTGTAGCTTTTTACCTTATTTACCACCATATTCATGGTGTTTTCTCTGATTTTTATTAACAGTTCTCAAAGAAACTGGTCATGAGTCTTTTCTATTATTTCTTGCACAATGCTAAATGATTGAAATTTAATGTTTCAGTTCTCATTCTCACTCTAGTTTCAAGTCTTTGGTTGCAAGGTTATTTTAGGGTAGAAATATTCTGAGTAGGTCAAAAGTATAATGAAAAAAGTAAGAATTTTGTCATTTTTTTTGAAATGACTAAGAGCTCTTGGCTTCATCTTTGGGAACTTAGCTTAGCTCAACGTATGTTTACTTAGCGCTTATGCTCTGTTAGGCACTGGATGTTGAGATGAACTAATACAGGTTCCAAAATCAAAGACCTCACAGCCTCGAAGATGGGACAATTTGGTATAAGGTTCATTTATGCTCAATGGGACCACTGGTAAATTTCCTCTGGATGACAGAGGCAAAGCATCTTGTCCTTCTCAGGGACAGAGTGAGGGTGCCAGAGAAAACATTTCAGACAAGAAGATGGCTGAGCCATGCCTTGAAAAATGAACAGAAACTCGTTAAAGAAAGAAGATGGGGATCTCCAAGGTGAGGAAAAGATGGGGTAAGCGGGGGAGTCCAGGAGTGGGCATAAATAATGTGAACAATTAGTAAGTGTGAAAAACAAACTGTATAGTACCAGAGACAAATCTAAGCAGTGTGATTCAGTTAAATAACACACTGGCTGGGAGTAGAGGAAGCCAGAGGTGAGTAGGCTGAGACAGGACGGCTTGTCCCAGGGCACCATGGAAACTCAGAAGCCAGTTAGATGGGGACTGCTGTGGTCACATTGTTGGTCACATTGTTCTTTAGAAGGATTGCTCAGTCAGCAACATGAAAGATGAATTGGAAGGGATAAACCTAGAAGCAGACAAACCACACCTGAAAGGTCTGTACTCAGCTACTGAAGAGAAAGATAAAGGTGTAGGTAAATTAAGGAGGAGAGGGGTACTTACCTGAAGAAATTAAAAGGTAGGATTTCAATGCTATTTTACAGTATTCTAATGACATCCCAGGAAACCTAACTTACGAATACAAAAAAGTAGCAAAGAGGACAAGAAGTGGGGAGAATAGAGTCCTTATGATTCTTTAGTTATAGAAGCCTCTTCACGTCAATAAACCTTTTTAAATCTGTGTGTGTGTGTGTGTGTGTGTGTGATAAAAACACTCCACTTAACAGAGTTATTTGTGTTCCTGTCCAGGTAAAGAGAATGTTCAATAGGGTCCAAAGTACCACACTTTCACAAACACTAAGCAGTCAGAAGGACAAGGACTGCCCGCTACCTGGCATGGGGACTTGTTTTTTTCCAACACAGATTCTAGGGTAAAAATGACTCTCATACTTAGAAACATTTTATTGAGCTCTTTTCCTCATTTTCAAACTTTATTAGAAGCCAGAAAAGAGTTTTCATGCACATCATCAACTTAACTCTTATCTATACCTCTATCCTTCAGAAAAGAGGTAATTTCTACCCAACTGATTAAATGTATTTAAAAAAATAACTTCTTGTATGTTATCTGAAAAATAGATTATCTATTACAACATAAGAAACTAAAGTTAAAAATTTTTATAACCCCATTAACTAGAGGCAACAGGAATATTCATGTGTTTATGTATGTGTGAGTTGGCAGTTTAATTGAATCACACTGCAGCATAGATTTGTGAGTGATCCTAGATCAATAATAGATCATAAATAAACACAGGACATTTGACTCTGCTGTCCATATTTAGTCTTAGTTTTCTTAGCTTGATTTTTAGTAATGTTCAATGTTGGAAACAAGTGTTTTTGTCTATTAAAAATTTTACTCTATGCTTTTAAAATTTTTTTAGCTTTGTTTGGTGTTGACTCTTTATACCAGTAACATTCATTATAAATTTAAGGAAACCCCCCCTCTTTCTTTATGTGTTTGCAAGAGCAGCAGTAAAGCACATGCATAAGAGCTCAGTCATAAGCAGGGTCAAATAATGAAGTCAAAATTTTCTTGAAGGAAGTAGGGCTCAGAGCCTTGCCCACCTGAATTTCCACTTACCCTGAAGGGGGGACCTGGGGAGACTTCACAATTAATCTAGGAGGAACGGATTTGAAGCAATACAACAATTCAACTTAAGATTAAAAAAGTGTTTTAGTTTATTCATTACAATTATTTAACAAGTACTTTGTGAATATCTATACTAAATTCTAGTGACATACAATGCACTAAGGCTTAATTTACAAGAACCTATGCTAACATTTTGCTTAACCAAACATAAGGAAAAACTTGTAGCTTAAACCATGAAGCTCTAGCCAAGGTAACATTTAAGGCATACCCCAAATGCAAGTATGATACCTAAAAGCAAAGTCAAAATTTGTATTGAGAGATTAATCCTATTTTTTACAAAGCCAAGGACACACCAGCTAGATTTTAACTGCAGCATTAAAAGAAATACATGGAAAGGTTTATTCAAGCCTTATTTTGTGGTTTCTCCTTACTGAGCACTGAAGATTGCTTCAAAATCCTATCCCTTAATGATTTCATTCATTTCCAGTGTATACCAAAATCATGATACTTAAAGTAATTTTACTTTAATGTCTGGATCATGAAGTTTTTAGTTCCAGCCCCTAAGACCAATGCATGACATTTGAATAGGGCATAATGAGTTGGGCTTTTTTCTTTTTAAAGGAACAAAAGGGACAACAAGAAGACTGAGGGTCTCTCTGGAAATGCACAGCTCTTCTTAAGATTCTGCACAAGGGATGGGTTGACAGAAACAATGTGGAACAGCTGTGCGAGGCAGCTGAGTCACCTCTCCTTGATGTCGTCTGTCCCAGCCTCCCACCTGTAACTTCTGGGCCTCAGAAACACTTACTTAGAACACAGGTGTAGGAAATTTTGTTTTCAATCCAAATTCTTTATTTTGGACTCTTTTCTTGGTTTGAAGGCAAAAGATACTTCTGTCCTAAAAACTATGAACACAGCCAATAACTGTGTAATTAATATACAGGAGTGCTTAAAATTTTTTTAATGCAAGTAACTAGATCAATCTTGCTTTATTTTGGTAGAAAACATCTTCTCTATTCACTTTCCAAATTCCCAAATACCCAAAATGATTGTTATTACCACCAAGGAATTTTTTATAAACGTTAAAATCTTAACAAAGATCTATGCCAGCCTCACGTCTTCCCTGAGTGAGGATCTTTGCTTATTTGCCTCTCATCTAATAGCAAGGGCAGTTCTTTAATTAACAATGAATGTAGCTGAAAGGACTGTGCTTGCTTTGTGCACAGGGAATCTTAGAGCTAATAGGGTTCCTTTATTAAAGCCTGGTTTTATTCATCTAGGACTTGTGTGGGTGCTGAATTTGAATTACACGATTTTTTTGGCCTTGACTACTTATTTAAGTATACTATCTATTTACCTAATGTGTAATCAGAAGAAAAAATATCACAGTCATAGGGATTTTGAAAGGCATATATATCACCACCATCTGTGCTTTTATCTACATCAGCATCGACACCTTTAATTTTATAGATTGAGATGTCAATGTTGATAATACACTTCCAGTTCCAGGTATTAATAAATACATTTTCAAACACACATGAATAACCTAAAGGAAAGATGTCTTTAGGAGCATATGGGCCTCAGTGTCTTGTGTTTTAAAGTTAATATTGAAACTTTTTTTATAAGTGTTTCACTAGGTATCAGACTTTTTATTTAAAACTATTGGGTTGGCCACGAAGTCTATAATTTTTTTGTGTGTAAAATAAGAGACATGTTTTTCATTTTTACCAATAACTTTATTGATTTGGATATTTTGAGTTTGTTGCCTATCTCCTTCTATTGGCTTCTACTGGGTAGAGGTCGGGGGTGCTGCTAAACATCTTCCAATGCATAAGACAGCTGCACAGCAAAGAATTATTTGGCCAAAATGTCAATAGTACCAAGAAACTTTTCAAACCACCTTTGACACCTTTGATCAGTCACAGCACCTTCTCCATACAATGCACACGTCCTTTTTTGCATTTCAGTTGCATTTTTACCTTTCTTGAACTAATAAAGCATAATATGTCACAAACACTGTATATTTTCTTCCATTTTCAATATTAAAATGGCTGCACAAAAATTCACAATTTTGATAAGTTTTTTCTAAATGCATGCTGGTATGACATCTGTCACAATACAGTCTAACAAAATTGCTTCAAATGAAGTTAAAGACAACTAAGTGCTTCTAGAACTATTGTACAGAAAACACTATATGAACTTTTTGGCCAACCCAATAAAATGTCCAAATCTCTTAGTTAGTTATGTCAGGAAAAAACAGAACATCTTATCTACATCTAAATAAAAATGTTTGGTTGACTTCTTTGGGCAATCAATTTAGACAGCTAAAATGTTCTCCCCTGAAATCACTATATTTACTTAGCTTTTTTCTACCAAAGATTAAAAAAATTATACATCTTCAACCACCGTAACTGTGATACTGCATATCACCAACTGTATGTTCTAATTCCATGATTGCATATATTTACACAAATTATATATGATACAACTACAATAATTACAGAGGAACAGGCAACAATTGAAAAAATTCCAAACTCTCACTAAAATAACAGTAAATGAAATCAAAATCGTCAGACAAACCAATACAAGGAAGTACAGACAACTCTGTAGAATTTCAGTTTAGGAAAGAGCAAGTTCTGCTGTGATTTTCTTGTCCTTTTCTCTCTGTGCGGTGTCCAAGTGCACATCTTATTTTCAAGGGTTTAGAGTCTGAGAATATTACTTGTCTAATTCATTTTCCTTTTTTAAAAGAATAGTCATAAGACAAATCATGCAACTGATACATTTGAGCTCTTTCTAAATTGTCTTATAGTGTATTTTATTTGTGTCCCAACATCTCATTTGTTTTTCTATTCCAGATAAATATTCTTAATACAAAAATTGGGAAATTTGCTTCTTTAGCTTCTTTTGCAAAGATTTTATTAGATCTGAGATGGTGTCTTGCCAGCCTATGACAGTGAAAAATTAACATTCTGACATACCAGAATTCTTCACAGAGCAGCTCAGGTCTACCCTTCAATCTAGCTTCTTTATAATTTCTATATGTTTCAGGCACTTCTTCACATTATATTTTACATTATGCTTCATAACAACCCTTCAAAGTAATCTTTTATGCTAGTCAAATCCCCATTTTCCAGATGAAGAAACTCAAACTGAGGCTTGAATGTTAAAGTACAGAGATAGGTGTCAGAGATAGACAGTAGTTAAGCCAGTATTTGAATTCTGGCCTGTCTTAAGCATTGACATAAATATTTGCTGACTACTGATACTGCACTAGATATGAGGTTGTGAGGGCAGAAAAGTAAATATGACGTGCTCACTGTCCTTGAAGCACTTAATGTTCTATAGGTTGCAAAGACACAAACATGAGCAATTTCAATATAAAATGGAAAGTGCTGAGAGAGGCCTAAAGAGTTTTTATGATGGAACAGGTTTCTCAAGGCAATATTAGATGTCTCACGTATTTTACCGTGTAGCAGTCTGGCAATAATAAAAATGGTAATTATGATTTAAAATAGAGATAAATCTTTAATAAATGAAACTAATATATAATTTCAGAATATAAAATTTCAATTTCTTAGAGCATCAGATATTTGCATAAAATTGTAAGTTCACTGATTCACTGATTAAATGATTAATAATGTGATCTATTATTATTCATTCATTAAGAAATGATCATTAAGTCCTTGCTTGGGGCCAGGTACTGCAACTGACTTTGAGGATCAAGGATAAACCAGAAAGATGGGAATCCTGCTGTAATAGTGCTTACAGACACTCCAACCCACCCAATAGAGTGTGTGAAGAGCTTATGAAGGGAAGGGGATGGTGCTGTGGGAGCACACGGAAAACCTCTAACCCAGATGTTTTGGAGAAAATAAGGTCTCAACTGAGATTATAAAGTAGCCAAGCAAAGAGAAAAGGTCAAACCCCAGTGGTCCAGAGGCAATCTGTAGTGTAAAAGCCTTGAGAAGAAAGAAAACATGGTGAATATCAGAACCCGAGAGTTTAGTCTGCTGGGAGCTATGGGTGAGAAGGGAAGGGGTGAGATGTGAGTAATAGGCAGGATCATCAGAAAGGAAACCTATTGCATTAAAATAGGGTTTTTGGCTAATTATGAGTATGCAAAATGAACAATTCCACAGGTTCTACAGGTGGTCTTGCATGTCGGAAATACCATGTGTATCGCCCTCTTAGAAATATAATGCACTAAATTAAGTTTTTTAGTGTCCTTGTTAATAAGCTATATGAAAATAATGACAAAATATAAAGAAGGGGGCTATCTTGGCACTAAAACTAAGGTGAGCTAAGAATGTCCACTTGGCTGGAATCCACTAAATAAAGCAGAGTCAAAGGCTAAGTTCAAACACCTATCCTGATGGCTCCAAATAGGAGATCTCTCTCCCCATGCAGGGTAGGGAACAAACTGAAGCGTGTAGTAACCCAGAACAGAGTAGGGTGGAGTGGACCCTCAGGGGAAGTTGGCAGAACTGGAGTTCAGGATGAAGAGTAGAATCACCTGGCAAAGCACTCAGGTGGTAAATGAAAGAAATGTCCCAGAGCTTGGTGATATGTAAGAAAGTGTGAGGAAGGTTCCTCTCTCACCAGTGTGGTTACAGATAGTTAGAATCAACTAAATGTCTTGTCACCATCACCCCACAAAAAGACTTTGTCTTGGACTTGGAGGCTTTTATGAGTTGGCCTGGGCTAGTAGCAGATCTGAAAACCTGTGGCTTCAGTTACTCTTTCTGTCTCTAGCTATCATCAAAGATAGTTGGGCATGCTCAGAGACGCTGGGAATGGGGGGTCGCAGAGGCTAGAGTAGTAAGCAGGGTCAAGATCACAATGGAATCTTATAAGCCACATTAAGAATTTTACTCTAAGAGCAGAAACCCAATGAATGGGTAAAGAAAAGACATAAGAATTGAGTTGTAAAAGGATCCCTTTGATGGTAATGAAATAAAGGAGGCAAGAGAATGGATAACCACTGTAAGACTAGTTAAAATAATGCTGAGGGAGTTCCGGGAGGAATGACATTGATCTCTTCCAGTTGGGCAAGTGTGGGGACACAGAAAGTGGGTGCTTTAAGAGATGTGCGAGAGGTGCTTGGTTGGTGTGTTTAGCATTTGAGATGGTGGAATCATCACAAGGATGGTACATAAACATATAATTTTGGAATAGGGTTTATCAATGATTAACAAAAAATAGAAATAGGAAATTCTAGTAAAGGCCCGATTATAGCTGAGATGATGAGTGCTTTTTTTTTTTTTTTAATATGCTGAATTAGAGTACCTGTGGAGCATTCAAGGTAATATCTAGTAAGTGTCTGGATATGAAGATTTGCAGCTCAGGAGAGAGACCTGGAGTGGAGATACATACAGACAGACATCTTGCATTAATCTGCACACTTCTTAGCAAGAAGAGACAAGTTCCAAACACATATGCCTTACTACTTAGGAACTTTCTGTTTATACTCCATCTTATCAATCAGAAGTATCTTCTTGAAAGTCTTGTCATGCCTGTATTCAACAATCAAAAACTAATGAGAAAAGTACTCTATTTAATGACAGTATATCTCTAAAATGCAACACTTTAAGTGGCATTAATTCTCTTTCCCATCATGTACATATTTTTAAAGATAATTGTCTGATCAGGAAGTTCAAAAGTTCAGATAATATTTGAAATGCCTTTTTCAATTTAAATCTTACTTCACCTTTCGCACATTCACGGATAGCTCTGCCACTTTATTGCCTCCGTGGAGAATGATCCCTGAGAAGTGCTGCCCACGAACACCAGTGTGAGAAAACTTAATGAGAGTTGCATTGTTCTAGAAGCTCTCGGAAAGCTCGCTTCGGTTAGGGGGTGTGTCACTTTCCTTGTCATATTCTCCACCTCAAAAGGGCTTTTAACTTGGCTACATCACAGCCCAGTAGAAGAGAATTTTGGCAGGTAATTTATTTTACATTAGCTTGGAATTTTTTTGTTACTAGATAATAGTCTAAATGGCATGTGCTGCTGTTTGGTTACGAAAAGGGGAAAGGACCCATTATGGCTTTTCCTACCTCAAAACGATGCATACATTTAAGACATGAGCATTTTGCTGCCTTTCAAAAGCACTTAGGTCAGGATAACTTTCATATGCTTATGAGAACAAAAAGTTTGTGCAACATTACAAAAGATACCTTTCTCAATCTTAACACCAGGCAAAAATCATTTTGGTATAAGGAAAGATTGCAGTAAATTTGACTCACCTCCCCCATAGCTTCCTGTCTATATCGAACAAACTGAAACAAGCCCTAGTACATTTATTGGGAAGGTTTTCTTGATAATCCACACATGACCCCAATTTACACACAAAAAAACTGACTTAAGAAACTAAGATTTTATTCCATGAAAATTACTTTTTGCTACAGAATACAAGTTTTGTATTTATAACTGGAAAACTTTTTAATTAATTTTCAATGAACAGAACTCAGAGAAAGATCCCTTTGCTTAATCACAGTTGGAAGAAAAGTGCCCTGATAGGAAACAATTACAATTCTTAGTGAAAGAATGAGCGTGATTTCTAATTTGGACAGAAGCAAGCTGTAGAGAAATACACTGTTCCCTACTCAGTCTGCACGCTCACCCATGTCCTCCATGTGAATCTGCTAGGAAGGATGTTGGGACGGCTGACCAGTGTAGCAGGGGATGACCACCATCATGGGTAACGTGACATCAGGAAAAGCTGCTGGACTGTTTGCTTCCAAGATGATAAAATTGAAATGGCTAAGCTGGAAAGAATCTTTCTTTCCATACTCAGAAAATACCCCACAACTTTGATTCCTGTAAGTGGTTACTATCCATCCACTTCAGCCTTGGGGGAAGTCTCTATGCCCGCATGAGAAATAACCAAATAAAGATGCATAAATAATAAGTGTACAGCTCAATGAATTTTTACAAAGTAAAGAAACCCATTAAACAGCATCAAGATCAAGAACTAGAACCCTATTCACACTCCAGAAGCCCTTTCTCTAGTTTCATTCACAGCACCTCTACAAGGATAAGCACTAATCTGTCTTCACAAAACACAGATTCATTCAGCCTATTTTTGAACTTTATTTAAATGGAATCGTATAGTTTGCATCACTGTGAGTAGTTCTCTTTCAATGTTAGGTTTGTGAGGTTCATCTGTATTACGTGTTTTTGTAGTTTATTTGCTCTTGCTGCCACATGGCATTCCATTTTGTGTATGCCACAATTTATTTGCTTAAATACTGATGGATATTGGGATTAATATAAATAGCATTGCTATGGACATTCTTGTAGGTGTCTTTTAATGACTACACTGATGCCTGCCATGGCACCCACTAACTGTACATTTGAATTCTCCCCTTTCTCTTCCTGACCAAGACTCTACTGTAACCCTCCTTTCGTAAAGACCAGATCTCATAATCACCGCAAGGACAGGTGTAGTAAACTTTTCCTCTTTTTAACATCTGGTATTTACTCATCCTTCTTCCAGGAAGATTGCCCTCTGCTTATTTACAACTCACGTATTCAAATGGGATGGAATTCTTCCCCTGGGACAGGCAAGAGTGTGTGGCTTGAGGCTAAGCCAATTGGGGCATCACATTCCTGTTGTATTTTTATAACAGCTTTATTGAGATAGAATACCAGACAGTTCACCTTTCTAAATTCCATCACTTAATGGTATTTAGTATATTCAGAGATATGTGAAACCTTCACCACAATCAATTTTAGAACATTTTCATTACATACCCTTCAGTTATCACTCACTTAAATAACAATCGCTGCCTCCCCCCAGCCTTAAGAAATCACTAATTGACTCTGTTTCAATGGACTTGCTTATTCTGGACATTTCATAGAAATGGAATTATATAATATGTCGTCTGTTGTGATTGGCTTATTTAACTTAGCAGAACACGTGCCTGGTTTCATGGTTCATCTATATTGTAGCAGGTATCAGTATTTCATTCTTTTATGGTTGAAAATACTCAATTGTATGAATATGCCATATGATGTTTATTGATTCATAGATTGATAAACATTTAGGTTTTCTCTACCTTTTGTCTGTCATGAATAATAGTGCTATAAACATTTATGTATGAGTTTTTTTTTTATCTATTTTCATTGTTATATACCTAGGAATGGAACTGTTGGGAAATATAGGGATTCTATGTGTAACCATTTGAGGAACTGACAAACTGCTTACCAAAGTGGTAGCACCCATTTTACATTCCTACTAGCAGTGTATAAGGGCTCTCATTGATTCATGTTCTTGCCAACATTTATTATCATCTGTTTTTTTTTAATATAACCATTCTACTGGGTACAAGATATAACTGAGGTGTTATCTCATTGTGGTTTTGGTTTACATTCCTGATGGCTAATGATGTTGGACATCTTCATGTGCTTATTATTCATTTGTATATCTTCTTTGAAAATGTCTATTTAAATTCTTTCTCCATTTAAAAAGTGGGTTATCTGCCTTTTTATCACTGAGTTGTAAGAGTTCTACATACTGTGGACACTAGTTTCTTGTGAGACACAAAGGCCTCTCTGGAAAAGTCCAGTCATTGTTAACATAACAAGAATGGTTTGCAAGACACTGATGTAACCTGGCAGTCAGGACAGTGGACTGGAATGTACATGTGTGAACAATGACAACTTCACTGTACTGGTCAGTGGGTGTGGTAGATGTCATTGAGTGAACACGTGTACTGTGTATCTGTCGCATTTGAAATGACTGAGTGAGTAGAGGGATGAATCTCCATCAGATTTTGCATTAACATTGAACATTCCTCTGCAGAAACTATTCAGACGATTTGGGGGCTACAGCTATGTGCAACTGGTAATTGGCAGATTCATCACAACAACATGCCTGCTCATGCCTCACATTTTGTGCCAAGTTTTTTGACAAAACATCAAATCACTCAGGTGACTCAGCTCCCCTACAGCCCAGATTTGGCACCCTGTTACTTCAGGATTTTCCAAAACAAAAATCATCTTTCAAAGGGATGAGATTTTAGATCATCAATGAGATTCAGGAAAGTAAGATGGGGCAGCTAATTGCCATGGGGAGAACTGTGTGAGATGTTAAGGTGCCCACTCTGAAGGGAACTGAGGTGTCATTGTCCTATGTACAATGTTTCTTTTATTTTGTATCTCGTTCAATAAATGTCTCTTTCCACAGTACATGGCTGGATACTTTCTGGACAGACTGCAGCATATAAGAGTTGTAAATATTTTCCCTCATTCTGTGGGATATCTTTTCACTTTCTTGATAGTGTCCTTTTAAGCATAGAAATTTTTAATTTTGGTGAAGATCAATTTATTTTTTCTTTTGTTTCTCATGTTTATGTTATCAGACCTAAGAACTCACTGCCAAATCCAAGGTCATGCAGATTTACTACTAATTTTCTTCTAAGAATTTTACAGATTTACACTTATATATGTCTTACATTTAAGCCTTTGATCCTTTTTGAATTAATTTTCAGCAGGTGTGAGTAAGGGTCCAATTTTGTTGTTCTACTTGTAATTATCTAGTCATCCCAGCATCATTTGTTTAAGAAGATTATTCTTGAGGCCTCTGGTCAACATGGCAATGTAGCCAGACACAACTTGCCTCTTTGCACAACCACATCAAAATTACAACTAAAATATAGAACAACCATCACTCAGGGACTTCAGAAATTGAGCTGAATGGAAGTCTGATATTACAGAACTGAAGGAACCACATCCATCCAGACTGGTAGGAGGGGCATGGACACTGAATGGGTTGGCCCCACACCCACATGGATTAAAATTAGGGAGGAATATCTCAATAGTGAGGAGCCGCAGCCCCACACGAAGTCCCCTAACCCAAGATTTCAGTGCCAGGAAGATAAGTCCCCATAACTTCTGGCTGCAAAAACCAGCAGGGACTGAGTTGGTGGAGGAGGCTGCTGGAGCCCTAAGTAGTTCCTCTTGGGGAACCCATACACAGACTTATATACTCAGACTCACTCCCTCTGAGTTTCAGCACCTGGGTGGCAGCTTGAAGGGCACCAGTGATATATAGAGAGAGACTGAAGTATCTGTTATTGGGGTGAGCAGAGGCCATTGTCTTTTTTCTGAGCCTGCCTTCCCCTCCCATGTCAGTAGGCCGGTGCCATAACGGAGGCTCCATCAACCTGGCTTACACTGAGTGACCCACCTCGGAGATCTAAGAGGCTCTACCGCACCCAATTTACAGGCTGCTTTTCCATAAGAGTGACTGATCTTGGCCCCTAAGTCCTATCAAAGAACCAACAGTTGGCTTCAGTGAGCCCTAGCAGCAGCCAGATTAGAGTCACAGCTTGGCTTCACCTGGGAATCTCCAAGCCCAGCACAAGTAGCAGCCACCTCAGATTGCTTTACAGCTGAGGCAGGGTACCCTGGGCAAAACACAGGTGGGGGCTGACTTCGATCTGTACCACCCAGGAAACCCCAAAGCCAGCATACTCAGTGGACATCTACAGACCATGCTGCAGCACCACCACTCTGCCCCTGCACAGCTGATTCTCCACAGAGGGCAGAGGTTGGTGGTCAGGGTTCACATCCAGTCTTTGCAGTTGAATAGCTTGGGTAAATCCCTCCCATTGATCTGTCAACAGCAACTAAGGCTCAACTACCAGAGGGGGTTGTAGTCAGCCCACACAAAGGGCACACCTCAAGTACCCAGCATCAGTGATAGGGGAGGCTGTGTCACTGGAACTACAGGACATCTACTACATTAGGCCACATTACCAAGACATGGAGTCAAAGCAGCTCTACCTAATACATTGAAACAAGCACAGGGAAGCAGCCAAAATGAGGAGAAAAAGAAACAGGGCCAAATAAGAGAACAGATTAAAACTCCCATAAAAGAGCTAAATGAAATGGAGATAAACAATCCATCAGATGCAGAGATCAAAACTGGTTATAAGGATGCTCAAGAAGTTAGTAAGGACCTCAGCTGCATAAAAAAGACCCAGTCAGAAATGAAGGATACACTAATTGAAATAAAGAACAATTTACAGGGAAACAAGAGTAGAATGGATTAAGCTGAGAATCACATCAATGATTTGGAACATAAGGTAGCAAAAAACAATCGTGCAGAATAAGAAGAACAAAGAATCCAAAAAAAAATGAGGATAGTATAAACAGCTTCTGGGACAACTTTAAGAGGTCAAACATTTGCCACATAAGGGTGCCAGAAAGAGAAGAGAAAGAGCAAGAAATTGGAAATTTATCTGAAAAAATATTGAAAGTAAACTTCCCTAATTTGGTGAAGGAAATAGGCCTGTAAATCCAGGAGGTGCAGAGAGTCTCAATTATGATGGATGCAAACAAGCCCACTCCGATACACATCATTATTAAAAGGCTAAAGGTTAAAGATAAAGAGAGAGTCTTGAAAGCAAGAGAAAAGAAGTTAATTATTGAAGGTTCCCAGGTGGGAGGGGGAGATGGGTGAAGAGGTGACAGGATTAAGAAGTACAAATAGGTAGTTACAGAAGAGCCATGGGGATATAAAGTACAATATGGGAAATGGAGTATCCAAAGAACTTATAAGCATGACCCATGGACATGAACAATGATGGGGGGATTGCCTGAGGGAGTAGGGGGTTCTGAGTGGAGGGGGGCAAATAGGGAAAAATCAGGACAATGTAATAGCATAATCAATAAACCATAATTTAAAAAGATCTTTCTGTATTGAATTGTCTGGGCACGCTTGTTAAAATCATTTGACCATTGACACATGGGTTTAATTTTGGACTCTCAGTTCTGTTCCACTGATCTACAGAGATATACAATATCTCTGTGAAGTCATACCCTATCATGATCACTCTCACATTACTGTAAGTTTTGAAATTTGAAACCTTCCAATTTTGTTTTTCTTTTTCAAGATTGTTTTGGTTACTCTCAGTCCCTTGAAATCCCATACAAATTTTAGAATCAGACCGTCAATTTGTATAAAGAAACACACTGGGATTACAATAGGAATTGCATAGAATCTGAAGATCAATTTGGAGAGTATTGCCAATTTAACAATACTGTCATCTGGTCCATGAACTAAAAATGTTTTTTTTATTTATTTAGATCTTCTTTAATTTATTTCAATAATGTTTTGTAGTTTTCAGAGTATAAGTTTTAAAGTCTTTTATTAAATTTAGTTCTAAGTATTTTATTCTTTTTTTGATGCAAATGTAAATGGAATTATTTCACTTCATTTTTGGGTTGCTCATCGCAATTGTATAGAAATACAATTGATTTTATATATTGATCTATAACCTGCAACTTTGCTGAATTTGTTTATTAGTTCTATTTTATTGTATTCCTTAGGATTTTATACAAGATCTTGTATCTTCTTTTTTAAAGAAACATAATCACAATAAAAATGGAACCAGTTAATTGCAATGTGTCATCTTCTGGCAATTTTCTGGATATGGGAAGATAACATCCTTTGACCCTAAGAGATATTCTGCAAAAGGAATTCAGGGGAGAAGAGATGCATTCTGTTTTCTCAGCTGATTATACAATTGGGCTGGGGAAAAAAACATGTGTAACATTTTGCAATCAGAAATTGGTATTACATTTTATATTGCCACCTCATGAACATACTAAAGAGAAATTAAAAATCAACTCTATAATAAAATGATAAAGCAAAATTTAAATTGATAAAGACACTATGGAACCTGTCTAAAAGAATAAATAGGATTTGATTTGCTACACTAGGCAAAAGATCTGAAAAATGTTAGCCAGTTCAGAAGACCAGTGCAATAGAGTTTCCCTGCAAGTAGCAAATCCATTTATAGCCAGCACAAAATATTTCTCATTCAATAGGTCTTATATTCCCAAAGTGTCCTGTTCTCTTGTTTCTTGTTATTTCTCAGCAGTTTCTGAATGTGGCATAATTTATTTTCATGTTTCCCAGGTATAGTGTTGATGACTTGTAATAAAAGAGCTAAAACAATACTATAGTCGACTATAAGAACATATATCATCACAGTTGGGCCCAAATTCTTCCACATAAGAACTTAGATTTCAACTATACTCATAAGGAAGAACACTACCCTACTGTACAAGGAAGTAAACCCAGCCCTGGGCTCAGCTGATCTCAGTGCTGTGCCCTCCAGGCAGATGCTGAGAAAGGACATAGATTAGGTACAAGCCGTTAGCAGGAGCAACCAGGCTCTCTTCAACCCTCATTGGGAAGTGTCCTAAAAGGTTGACCAGTGTACTTGATATACAGTAAGCCCTTTTATTCTATCCTAAGGACATTGAGGATCAAGGAGGTAAGATGTATCATATGAATAGATGATTCTTATGTCCTTGAAGTATTTTGTGGTCCTGTTGTTGATGTGTAAGAATATACCAATTATTTATTTTCATCAGAAGAGGATGTTGGAATTAATGTAGCATGAACACACTTACTACTACTATTTCATTTCTTCAAGCTCTATGTTCTAAAGCAAAACATTTGCTCATTCAAGACTACCAAGGAACTTTGTAATACATTTATTTGAAACTACACTGATATCTAATGAAGCTAATAATGTGCTGACTGTAAATATCATGCTATTTCCTAAAATACCAATGTTCTGAGAAATTATTAACCCATACATCTGTTCACAATTCATTATCTTAATTATATATCCAGATAATTCTCAGCAAACCGGTGTCATTAAACTGAGGAAAATATTTATTAGCAGTAATGTATCTAAATGTGATTTTTTAATCACTGAAGAAAGAAGAAACACATATTTAAGAAAAATTATTCCTACTGGCAAAGTGTAAAGGTGAAATATTTGAAATAACAACTATTTTTACCAGTTTGTCTTCTTTTGAAATCAGACTGGCCATTTTCCTGGTTTCATTTTGCTGATTGTTAAGATGTTCAACTGTTTTGACTAGGTATTAGGGAATTTATTAAAATCCTGGAAAAATACAAATAACTGATTCCTCCTTATGACAGGTTTGATAAAAATTTTCTGCAAAAGTATTTTTAATTGTGGGCTAACACCAAATATTTCTTTGAGAAATGAATATTTCCACTCCCTTGTGACCTACACAATCTTTCATAACTGTAGTGAAGAATAAATAGAAGATGCTTGGTATTACTTAAAATTGTAGTGGGAACACCAAACCATAATCTTACAATTTCACATCTTGAACAAATTTCAATACTTCTCATTCCAACTGACTTTCATCACACATATTGCACCTGAAAAGTACTTAGTATAATTTTATTATTTATTGAATTTTTTAGGTGAGTGATGTTTTAAAAAATTGAGATATAATTGACATGTAACATTCTCTAACTTTAAAGTGAATAACATGGATTTATTTATATATGCAATACGATTGCCACTGTAATGTTAGGTAGCACCTCCATCACATCACATAGTTATCATTTCTTTTTCATGGTGAGAACATTTAAGATCTAGTCTGTAAGCAACTTTTAAGTATGTTATACAGTATTGTTGATTATAATCGTAATGCTGTGCATTAGATCTCCAGAACTTCTTTTAACTGCAAGTTTGTGCCCTTGGACCAATATCTCCCCAATTATCCCACCCTCTGACCCTGGTACCCACCTTCTACTTTCTTTTTCTGTGAGTTCGGATTTATTCGATTCCAGCATAGAAGTGATATTATATATATACCCAATCATCTACTGATGAACACTTAGGTAATTTCATAATTTGGCTAGTGTGAATAATACCGCAATGAACATGAGAGTGTAGATATCTTTTTGATATCCTGTGTTTGTTTTTTTGAATACATACCCTGAAGTAGGATTGCTGGGTTATATGGTAATTCTACTTTTAATATCTTGAGGAATCTCTACGATGTTTATTATAAGGGCTGAACCAATTTATGTTCTCACCGACAGTGCACAAGACTTCACTTTTCTCTGTAGCCTTGCCAACACTTGTGTTTCTGGTCTTTTTGATAACAGCTACTCTAATGGATACAAGATGATCTCTCTTTATGGCTTACATTTGAATTTCCCTGATGATTAGTCATGTTGAACATCTTTTCATGTACCTGTCAGCCATTCATATTATATGTTTTCTTTGGAAATTTTTTTTCAGGTCTTCTGCCCATTTTTAAAGTGGATATTTTTGTCATTGATTTGCATAAGTTCTTCATATATGTTCTGATATTAAACATTTATCAGATACGTGGTTTGAAAATAATTTCTCACATTCCATACGTTGCCTTTTCATTTTGTTGATTTTCTTGTAGCCATTCAAAAGTTTTTAGTTTGATGTTGTCCCACTTATTGGTTTTTGCTTTTGTTGTTTGTGCTTTTGGTGTCGTGTCTAAAATTTGTTCCCAAAGCCAATGTCAAAAATATTTTTCTGTACATTTTCTTTAAGGAATTTTCTGGTTTCGGGTCTTATGCTTAAGTCTTCAATCAATTTTGAGTTATTTATTTTTTGTGAATGGTATAAGATAGGGGTCCAATTTCATTTTTTCTGCATGTGGTTGTCCAGCTTTTCTAATATTTATTGAAGAGTACTTCCCCTATTTTGTATTTTGTCCCCTTGTCAAATATTAGTTGAATGTATATGTGGGTAGTTATTTATGGGCTCTCTATTATATTCCATTACTCTATGTATCTATTTTACACCAGTGCCATATTGTTTTGATTACTATAACTTGGTAATATAGTTTGAAATTATGAAGTGTAATGCCTCCGGTTTTGTTCCTTCTTGGAAATGCTTTGGCCATTCTGGATCTTGTGGTTCCATATAAATTTTAGAATTTTTCTAGACTTGTGAAAAGTACCATTGAGTTATTTTTAAATGTATTAACAAGTATATTTATTTAGAATTTAAGCCTTTGGATAGTCCACAAAAGCATAATCAGTGAATACTTAAAGGGAATTTTGTTTCACATGATATAAACAGGTAGAATTTTGATACAAATTGCATTGAGTCTTTAAATGAATTTGAATAATATGGACATTTTAACAATATTAATTCTTCTAATCCATGAACATAGAATATCTTCCCATTTGTTTGTGTCTTCAATTTCTTTCATCAAATTCTTATACTTTTTTTTAATTTTTATTTTTTTTACTTTTGTTAGAGAGGGAAGGGAGGGAGAAAGAGAGAGAGAGAGAGAGAGAGAGAGACATCAATGTTCGGTTGCTGGGGGGGCGTGGCCTGCAACCCAGGCATGTGCCCTGACTGGGAATCAAACATGCGATGCTTTGGTTCACAGCCCGCGCTCAATCCACTGAGCTACACCAGTCAGGGCCAAATTCTTATACTTTTAATTGTAATGATCTTTTACTTACTTGGTTAAATTTATTCCTAAGTACTTTATTTTTTTGAATGTTATTGTGATGTGATTGTTTTCCTTATTTCTTTTTTTTAGATATTTCATTGCTAGTCTACAGAAACAAACTGATTTCTGTATATTGATTTTACATCCAGCAATTTTACTGAATTTGTTGATTAGTTCCAACACTTTAAGAGTTTGGATTAATTATTGGAACATCACCATCTTTACTTATGAATCACACTGCTCAGAGATAACATTGTGAAATGTAAGAGGTTTTTATTCCTTTTGAGTATGGCCTCAATTACCAAATGACAAGTGGCAGTGGGGTGCCCATAAAGTCCATGGGGAAGGTACATTGGGCACAGCTGGATACCAAGTTCCCTTGCCTAAAGTTCCCCCCTGTCTCTGTGTGCTCTGAACTCATATGTCACCTGATATCATCACATACATTTGACTGATTTTTGTTGTAACTCCCCACATGAAGCTCCTGAGGATCTGAACTGCTGCTGCCACAGGGACGGTGGCCAGGCGGGGGGTGTACACTCTGTGTCCTGGAGTAAGACCACTCAGGTTGACAGAAGGTCAGTTACAAAGAGACCTCATTCATAGCAGATTCAATGCAATCCTCACAAAAGTTTTTGATGATTCAGTTTTTGTTTCAGCTTTCAGGAAGGTCAAGGTGGAAACTTTGGACATTTGATGGATTTTAGAAATACAAGTGGAACAAAAACTAATAGTTTCTCATACAGAAGCTTTCCATAACTGCCTTGTCTTCAACCTGTTTCAAAGGTAAGGAAAAATATCTGAAAGCTTTCTATGACTGATTTGAAAATGTTTACTTTTGTGTGCCATGGCCTCATTTTAAGGCTAATGGAAACCTGAATATAACTTGCATCTTCCATTACTGGCTGATGGTGCCTGAATGTTTCCTGTGTCCTGGGTATTGCACTAAAGGAACAGCATCTATTAGCTCATTATTACCTTGTTAGATCCACCCAACAATCCAATGAGGTAGCTACGGTGATTACATACATAGGATAGAAGGAACTGAGGTTCAAAAATAATAAAGTGAATTCTCCAAATCACAGGCAATGGATGGCAGATCTGAGATTGAAATTCAGTCTCTTTTGTCTGCAAAGATGGTACCCTTAAGCATTATGCTATAATTTTCCTTTTCTGGGGCTCTGCCTTCTTTTAGCTCATCTCTCCTTGTCTTTCATACCACTTCATGTCTCAATGTGTCTTTATGTGATTTTATCTTTCACTGCTATGAGATACAAAATCCAAGTCAGTCCATCCATCCATCTGTCTATCCTTCCCTCCTTCCCCTCTTTCCTTCTTTATTAACCAACTATTACTAAACACTCTATTCCAAGTTACTGAGTGATGGATCTCCAAATATCACACAGTCATTTAGGGCAGGATCTACATTTTTTTGTTGTGTTATTTCCTGTGTTTGCCAAGACTACAGGTGTCAACTATGTAGTAAATACATGAGTGATATGTAGAACAAAACCCTGGCCTCTGATAACCTCACATGCTTGGGGCTACAGCAATGAATCTGGACATTCCTGAAATGCCTTGCTTGTGAGAATAAACAGGTTATGGTGGATGATGAACACATGTTGACTCATTCTGGGAAGAGTTTATGAGACAGCTAGAGGCATTCACTACTCATTGCATATTTAATCCTCCTACTTTCTTTGCACAACTAGACAGATTGAGGACAAAAACTTAAAATAAGAGATTTAATTATGTGGGCTCTTGTTACCATGTGTACTTTATGTTGGTTCATTTGTTTGTTGCCAAAAGGACTCCAGATATAGAAAAGCTGATTTTTTCCTTCTTTCCTAAATTTCCTCTGTATCAGCTATTAATACAAGTGATCTTCCTACTAAAAAAATATGTAATTGTGTGTTGTTGCTTAAGGGTCTTCTCTTCTCTCACCTCAGACATTTGATGTTTTATTTAGCAGTTAAGATGATGGTAATTTGAGTGAAATATTTAAAATATATTCAGATGTTTCTAGAATGGAAGGGAAAGTTGAGATACTGCATTTGCTCTATTCATACAGACAAGTATCATCAGAAACCACATTTATCTTCCTTGCTTACAAATAATGGTAACTACCTTCCAGAGTAAATGGAAAATCACTGTGACTAAAGAAAACAAAATTCCTAAACATGTTTCTCTCTATTTAAGATCCATCTTATGGTTTTGTGGCTTATTGCAAAATGCATTCTTTTGAAACAACAGCAAGAAACACAGAAGCCCTCAATAACAATAGCAGTAATAAAAGAGGCACAATCTTTTTCTCTGTCCATAGTAACACTCTCACGGGAATACTTTTCTTCGAGACTGTCATGTAAGAGTTGTGAAATCAAGCTTCCTACAAGTGTGAGCTCTGAGAGATCTGGGAAATTTTACAACCTTGTAACTACTTACTCAACAGTGTACAAAGCAGACCCATTTTTAGTCTATATAAACCAAACAAATGTTCAGCTGCACAGGCATCTTCACATGACCTTTGTTAATAAAAAATCATGGTGCATTTCCCTGGCTTATGTGGCTCAGTTGGTTGGAGTGTTGTCCTATAGCCCAAAGGTTGTGGGTTCAATTCTGTTCAGGGCACATACTTAGGCTGTGGGTTCAATCCCTGGTCCATATATGTATGGGAGGCAACCAATCAATGTTTCCCTCTCTCTTTAAGGAAGCAATGAAAAATGTCCTTGGGTGAGAATTTTAAAAAAATCATGGTTCTTTTCCAAGACAACTTATAATCAATCATTGTGCATGCTAGTCTTAACACAAAAGAATGTGTGATGGCTGGTATGACTAGTGATTGTATATGTAACATAATCGATGGAATAGACTTGAGAACCCACAAATAAACCTTTATACTTATGATCAATTTACTTTTGATAAGTGTGCTAGGGCAATTGAATAGGGGAAAGAATAGTATTTTCTTTTTTTTTTAGATTTTATTTATTTATTTTTAGAGAGGGAAGGGAGGGAGGGAGGGAGAGAGAGAGAGAGAGAGAGAGAGAGAGAAACATCAATGTGCGGTTGCTGGGAGACATGGCCTGCAACCTAGGCATGTGCCCTGACTGGGAATTGAACCTGCGATGCCTGGTTTGCAGCCTGTGCTCAATCCACTGAGCTACACCAGCCAGGGCGGGAAAGAATAGTATTTTCAACAAATGGTGCTGGTACAACTAGATATCTGCGTGGGGATCTTCTTAAGGGATGAAGTTAGACCTCTGTGGAGCATCATATACACAGTTCAAGTTGGACCACAAACCTAAGAAGTAAAACTAGAAAACTCTTAAAACAAAACATAGGAGCAAATCTTCATAACCTTTCATTAGGAAATAGTTTCTTTAATATGACAACAAAAAGACAAATGATAGAAAAAAATAGACGTTAGCATCATTAAGATGAAAAAGTATGTATCATTAGGTTAATGCAAATAGAAGTCACAATGAGATACTATTTCATACCCACTAGGATAGCTAGAATAAAAAAAGTGATGATAACCCATGTTGGCAAAGAGGGATAAATCTGAACCCATATACATTACTGGTGAGATTGTAAAATGTCAGAGCCTCTTTGAAAAATAATTTGGCAGTTCCTCAAAAGGTTAAACTGCAGATTACCATATGGTCAAGCAATTCTACTCCTAGGTATATATCCAGGAAAAATGAAAATGTGGTCCACACAAAAACTGGTATTCAAATGTTCATTATTCTTTATTCTTAATAGCCAAAAAGTGGGAAAAACCAAAATTTCAATGAATTGATGAATGGATAAATAAAATATGGCAATTTTCAAGGGAATATTAATTGACAATAAAAAGTTCTGATACATGAATGAAGCTTTAAAAATTATGTTAAGTGGAAAAAGCCTGTCAGAAAGGCTAAATATTGAATGATTTCATTTACATGAAATGTACAGAATAGGTAAGCCATAGAGATGGAAAGAATATTAGTGGTTTCCAGCGACTGAGAGGAAAAGAGAACAAGCAGTAATTGCTATGAACATGAGGCTTCTTTTAGGAGTGATGAAAATATGATGGGATGAGTGGAGAAGTGCAAAGGGGGGAAAGTGGGACAACTATAATAGAAAAACAATAAAACATGACAAAAAAGACATTGAAATTAGATTGTGGTGATGATGGCACAACTCTGGAAAAAACAATGAATTATATATTTTAAAAGGTGAATGATATGTGAATGTCAAAGATCTAACCTGATCAAAAATCTTCATTAAACATTTTCTTTATTGTCTGCTTTTTCTAAATATATTAGGAGCTCCAAGGTAGAGTTCTTTTGCCTCTTCCAATGCACCTCACTGAGAGTTCAGAAATAACAAACTGCCACGCAAAATTTTTTTGACAGCTAAATAGAAAGCATCTAAACATATCAGCTAGACAAATTAGAAAGTCCATCCACTAACCTATTCTTACTGAAAAAGTGATTTTCATGTGTATTCTAGCCACATGAGATAAAAATTAACACAATAAGAAGAAAGTTGGGGTAAAAACAACAGGGAAGTTTTCTCTTATCTGATTTAAATCCAAAGTTAGAAATCCAGTTTTGGATGATATTTTCTTCTGGGTTTTTTGTTTGGAGGTAAGATTGCCCTTAAATTATCTTTCTTTCTCAGTTATTCCACTTATGGTTTTCATTACATTCACAGAACCAGGTCTTTTATTATTATTTTTAACTCTATACTTTAGATGAAATCTCTTGCCATGTTTGATGATCATTTAAATAAATTACTGATATTGTTCCATTCCAACACTTGCTATAACTGGGTATTTGAAAAATATGACTGGGACACTGTGCTAAAAGAATTACTAAATGAAAATATTTTCTGCCTTTTGCAAGAGAAATCTGCATAATGGAAAGTTTTATTGTAAAAACTATACATCATGAATTATTATATATTTAAAACTAACATTGAATGACATGAGAATTAAGAAAAGGCTTGATATTACTTGTTGTCAACCTCTTTATATAATCTTCCACTTTCCCACTTTTTGGTTATGCCTAAATTCAGGCATGTGGTGTGGTCTGCCTTATGTAAAAATAAAGTGCATAGATAAAAAAAGATCATAAGAAATCATTTCAAAATTTTTACAATGTTAATGCTACCTCTATAAATTCTTAAGAGATTTTTAATTTATTATTCTACTTGTACATTTCTAAAATAACCACAATAGCCATATATCAATTAAAAATATTTTAAAATTTGCCCTGATTTAAGCACATCAAGTAAAATTTCTTAAAAATCTGGATAAAATGTTTTAAAATCTTTTTATTAAGTTAATTAACAATAAAGCACGGAAAATACACAAAGGTTGAGAACAAAGCCACAGTACAAATCTAGCTGGTTGGGTAGGCACTGTAGACAGCTGATGCTTTAAGGATAAGTGCTGATCCTTTGCCTAGAGTGTTGGATTTTAACAGCCACGTGGAGAAGGCACAGTGTTAAGCCTGAGGAAGTGAGGGAGACCCCAAATGGCCAAAACCCTCAAGGAAAAAGTAAACTAGAAAAATAAAGTCCTTGTAGTACAGGGAAAGTATGAGAAAACTCGTCTACTCTGCCCTTGGCTCTGGGTGAATGGAGTAAAAAATTTCTTCCTTGAGAATTCATAAAAATCATGTAGATTTGTGGCTTACATCCACATTATTGGAATGTGTGCAGGTCAGGCTTATTTTAGAGTGGTAGTTCTTGGCAGAAACAAATGCAAGCTTACTGTGGAGGCAGGCATTTTCAACAGAGGTCACTAAAGATTTCTGATGACATAAATCAGATGAACAGAGTCATGATAAACATATACACCCACATAAACATAAATACTACACATAAATAAATAAGCTTCTTTGAATAAAATAATAACAAAAGCCAAAAATACTTAGGCTTCCAATGATTTAATGTACTGGAGTTATCAGATACAAAAATAAAATATACTCATATGTAAGGAAAAAGACACTATTTAAAAAGATCAGGGGGGTTTGGGGAAAAATGTAGAAATGACTTGGGGAAAAAATAATTGGTGGAAGAGTTAACTAGCAGATTTGACACAGTGTAATAAAGAATTAGCCAAGTGAGCAATCAGGGGAAAATACCCAGAATTCAATATAGTTAGACAAATAAATGAAACATGATGAAGAGATAAAGGAGAGACAATATATTTGTAGAGACAATGGCTTAGACTACCTAAAGTGTAATGACAATTCACCTGATGCCAAACACCTCAGTATCAACAATGACATGGAGAAAACACAGAAATTAGGTCTTCAAAATACTATGAGAGAAAATTATTGGTGATCTTGAGTGGTATTCTCTTTCAAAAATGTAGACATAATAAAGATATTTTTAGGTAAACTGAAATTGTTTTTACCGTCAACAAAACTTCATCAGCAAACTTCTAAAAAATTTATTTCAGGAAGGATGATGATAAAAATCTAAGTTGTAAGAAGGAATGATGAGCAAAACAACTGAAGGACTTCTTAATATACATGTAAATCTATATAAATGTGATTTAAAAGAAACAATAATGCTAATATCTAATTTGTTGGTCTTTAAGAAAAAGCACCTGAAATGGAAGAGCATATAAGATTAGCATGCGGGTTGACCAGCCTTAAAGTGTTCCATGGTCCCTGAATTACCTGGAAAGAGGATAAAGATATTCATTAACTTAGGACTTTAGTAAGTATGCATGTTAAAAATAAGAATGCTATGAAAAGAACAGAAACCAAGAATACAATTTCCAAGCCAATATAGTTTTAAAATGGAATAAGATGATGAAACAAAACAAAACAGGAATAAAATATAACAAAAACAAAACCCCATGAAACTCCACCAATCCAGAAGAAGGGGAAAAAGAAGAAGATGAAGAAGAAAAAAGCATAGAATAAGAGACAAGTACAAAAGCAATGTTTAGAAAAAAGACAACCCTCCAATATTTCAGTAATATATAGCAAAAAACCACAATAAATGTAAATGAACTAAACCTTTAAAAGGCAATGATTGCTAGTTAAGATTAAAAATTCCAGCTGTGTGCTATTCACATAGGACATGCATAGTATTACTCACACACAGCATCAGATGAGAGGGCCCCTGACCAGGGCCTTATGTTATGGAAGTCCTGCCACTCAAAATGTGGTTCCAGGACTAATAGCAGCAACATCACAAGGTGTCTGTTAGAAATGCAGATTCTCAGACCCCAACTCAGACCTGAAGATTCTGGATTGCATTTTAAAAGACCCCCAGGTGATTCATACCCACACTGACACTTGAGAAGTACCGCTTGCGGGACACAGCATAGCACCAGCAATGCACGAGCTATACTGAAGACCATCGGGACACCTCCGTCTCTGTCCCAGCATCAGCCATTACTGTCAGCATCCACTCGTGTCTAACACCACTCGCCCCAGAGAAAGCACTTGCCCACATTTCTTGTCCTCTAACCTCAAAACAACAGGACACTGTGTTCAAATGCCATGAAGATCTGTGGGCTGCACTACCGCGAAGGTAGAGCGGGTCACTGCTTCAGAGTATGTATGGGGAGAAGGCAGTAGAATGAAAAGAATGTGAGATTCTGATAAGTTAGAACATAGGAAAAGGAACTTCAGGCAGGGAGAAAGCTGAAAAAAATGAATAGAAAACCTTCAAAGAGGTAGTATGCCTACATTTTGGAAAATTTGAGATAATTCAAATAGGTAGACTTTTGTCAAGCATTACCCACATAAAATTCTCAAGCATGGTATTCTCCATTCTTATTTAATAAAGATTTAACCACTGTTCAAAGAGAATGACCAAGGAAATTATTCTGATCAAATCCCTAATTCCAATGGTTCAGACAAAACCTTTGAAACTTAAAAATCTTTCCTAAATGAAGACGTAATTACTGATAAAGATGAAACCTTTGAAACTTGAAAATTTTTCTTAAATGAAGACATAATCATTGATAACCCATTAGAATGTATGAGAGCCTTCATTTGTACTCTTGCATCAGGCCAAGCAAGTATTTGGGGTAGGTCTGGACATGCATAAAACGTAAGTACACAAGATGACTGAGAATTATAGGGTACAAATGAATATAAAAGGTACCCAAGAACCAAAGGAAATTTTAATGGCTATTTAAAGTTAGCAAAAGGGAAACAAAAGACTTATAATCATATAACTTGTGAAAAATACATAATATTCTCACATTTAGGTTTTAAAAAATAAAGAATGCAATGCAAAATATTGACAGAAATAAATCAAAATTGTATCATTAGTTACACCAAAATGGTAGGATTATGGGAATAGTTCCTCTCTCCTATTTTTCAAAATGTTTACATTATTTTGAGATAAAGAAATTAATTAGGACAATTGATGGCTTCTCTCTTTCATGTTTTTAACTTTTATTTTTACATGTTTTCATGGAGATGGGAACAGCTAAAGGGTAGGGTGGCATGCACAGGTGTGAGGTGAGGGAGCCAAAGACTCAGGTGTTGCCCTGAGGATGGGAAAGGAGGGGAAGGTGAAAGAGGTACTTGCAAAAATGAGTAACAACGCCAATGTGCATCACAGCATTACTTCCAATGGCCAAAAGGTGGAAACAACACAAGTCCCCTTCAAAAGATAAATGGACAAATAAAATCCATATAATGGTTTATCCATACAATGAAATATTATTCAGCCATAAAAGGAGCCAACTTCTGATACATGCTACAACACGGATAAATCTTGAAAACATTATAAAATAAGTCAGACATAAAATGACAAGTATTGAGTGACTCCACTTCTATGAAATATCAAGAATAGGTACATTCATAGAGGAGAATAAAGATTACCAGGGCTATAGTGAGGGGTGGGGGTGGTAGTTATTACTTAGGTTACTGCGACTCTGGGGTGATAAAAAGTTTGAATACAGATAATGGTGATGGTTGACAAAACTAAGAATATTAATGCACTAAACCATACACTTAAAAAGGGTAAAATGTCAGATTTTATGTTATGCATGTGTTACCACAATAAAAACATTTAAACAATGATGGGATGGATTGAGTGATGCTTTAACGTGGAGGATAAAGGAGAGAGCTCAGGCAGCAACAGGAAGGGCTGATTAGATAAGGAGCGTTTTGGCAAAGATTGCATGTTTTCAGACATATTCCTTTACTTGGAAGCCACCAACCAAAATGTATAAAATATATCCCCTGCCAGTTGGCCGTCATGAGAGAGGCAGGCCCCGATGTCTCTAATGACAGAATTATTCTACCTGTGGAGCGGAAGAGTAATGAGAGTTCTGAGGTGATGCCAAAATCAAGAAATAACAGCTAGTACGTATTTGAAAAATGTAAGAAATAGAGTTGCTCAGAGAAATCATCGAGTACCAAAAGAAAAAAGGGGAAGAACAGTTGTAGAATTTAATAAGTGGTAGGTTATAATAAGATAAAAGAATTAAAAAGTGTTTTATAAAACTAGAAAATGAACAAGAAATGCATAAAAGTTTACTAATTAAAGAGGTGATAATTATTTGTGCTGTAAAATTTCCTTTTAGGAAAGACGGTTATGTTAAAGTAAAGCTGTACAGTATATAAACAGGGAGGGAGATCTGTACTCTATATGGGTAGGGGATTAAATCCCAGGGAGGAACCCTAGAAAATAAAGGCCAACATGAGGCACAGCTCCGGAAAAGGCACACGCAGAGGGACTGTGAAGATGGCGCTCATGATCCTTAGCTATACCCTTGAAGCCACAGGCTAAGCTGCCAAAATAGCTACTGATGGGTTGGAGGAAATTTAAAGAAAGTGACAAGAAGGATTAAGGGACTATAAGGAGTGATTTTTAAAACATAAATTCTGGAACACGTTCTGTAGCTGAGCAAACAGGTGGAGAATGAATGGTAGGGACAGAGGCATTGCAATTAAAAAGTGCTGGAGGACGGTAAACACCAGGGAAAGAAAGGTGTTTTCTAAGTTAGCGGAGAGATGGCTATAGCTTAGTAAGTGGAGAATTACCGCAATGATCAACACACATTTCCTAATTATTCTAACTCTAATTGGAAAATATTTTGATTTTAAGCTATTAAATAAGACAGGTCTTTCACTAAGATCTACCAGTGTTGCTCATGCCGTTCTTTATTCCACGGATCATATCTTCTTGGTAATACTGTATACACATGCACCTCACAGACCCAACATGGGTGAATAAAAAATGGAAAGGGAGGATATTAAAATTTCACATACACACATTCGATATGTATGGAAAATCTGTAAGGGAATACATTAAATTATCAGTAGTAATTATATCTTGGTAGTAGGTTTATGAATAATTATTTTTTCCTACCTTTTGCCATTTTGAGATCAGTATTATGCATTTACAACTGAGTGGGGGTTAAGTTTCTTTTCAGAACTAGCACTCTGCCTCTCTGCTCCCTTCTCTATTTTTTTTTTAACATGGTCTAGTGCAAATAATGCAGAGGAAGGACAGAAGACATCCAATAATCTCCAATACGGTCTGCAGGCATGGTTTGCGTGAAATACTAACTACTATTTCCTTGGTGTTTGCTGGTTGGCAGAATATCCTGGAAGACACATAAAGTGAGATTTGACTCTTTTCCATAATTCAGACTTCTAAAGAGTAAGACACCATCATGATGTTCATTGGGCCTATTAAGAATAGTCTTTACTCAGCAGACCAATCGGTATTGCTATTCATAACTCCCTGGATGACCTGAGACTTTTCATCATAGGCACTATGGGGCTCATTCCAGAAAAACAAAAACAGAAAAACAACTGCTGTGAGTCTTAGACAGAGGAACTTATTTTTGACGAAGTGATGCCTGTTCTGTTCTGTTATCAAATGACACCTCAGGTCCCATTCAAATGTAATAATGTCAGTAACTGTGACCCATTTGTAGACACTGCACAGCCCATGATAAGCCACCCCTACGTGCCTTCCTAAAACCCAGGAGCAACTGATGTTAACATCTCACTCTGGTCCTTAGTCTTGGTCCTGGGCCCAGTTATTTCATCTTAACACTTCACGACTACAGGGTCATTCCATTTGGAAAGCCTATTCTCCATGACAGCTCTCTCTGACTTTTATTTCTGAACTTTTGGGGACCCATTAAAAACCCATCATATTTCAAACAGGACCAAAAACTACACACAGTTGTTAATAAGAGTAAGGCAGGGAGCATACAAGTTCCTACAATTCTTTTTCCCTTCTCCAGGATCTGGAATAGAGAAGAATGTTATCATTTCCCGCACTTTGTTCGAAACTTGAAAGAAGCAGAGTAAAAATTAAACGAACCAGCTTTAGATCTGCAGTACAGTGCGGAAGCAGATACCACGTCAGGTAATTTGAGACAACCTGGAAATCCCCGCCAGCAGCCTGGCAGGTGTGACGTTGCCAAGTAGCCATAAAACCAGAGTTCATTCAGGTATACATAATTTTGCTCCCAACCAAATGAATGAATTAGGAATCAAACTCCCTCTTGGCAAATTTTACATTACTTTATGGCCAATTTCCTTCTGATGCAAGGGAAATAGAAACTTTACTTTTCTTAGAAGTTGTTAACAAACTTAGGTGATCAAAAAGAATGATAATTGCTCTGTCTGTAACTATGTGGGAAATGAAAGGAGCGGAAACTGCTCTCACCCCGTACTTCCCACAGATCTATGCCGGGTAAGATTTATTATGCAGTCAAGTCTCCCTTGACAAGGTTATTCTAGAATAAAGCTTCCCCCAGTAGAACTATTACATAATGAAGTTTCTTCCAGCACATTCATTCCCACCCTACTGCTCTGCTGCAGGTGGTGGGTTTAACTCCTGTCATAGCTAGCATACATTGTGGAGTCTCCACCAATAGCTTGCTTCAGCCTTAACCATAACACCATCGTTTTGGCTCAAGTCAGTATGTGGTGTTAAAATGCACGGTGAGGTTCAAAATTAGACAAAGGTGGAATGCCATCTGGTGTCATCCTCAAACTCTCTTCACTAACTACTGAGAAGCAGTCTCGAACCACTAACCTTCTGCTGTTTGAAAGCTGCATTCAGACTGTCTGTGCCCACACATTGGGATGGGCAATCACAGAAAACTGTGGTTGGCAGAAATTTTAGGTCCATTTATTTATTTTTATTTTTATTTTTATTTTTTTATCCTTACCTGAGGATGTGCTTATTGTTTTTAGAAAGAGAAGAAGGGAGGGAGAGGGAGAGAGAGAAAGAATGAGAGAGAGAATTGACTGATTGCTTCTTGTATGTGCCATGAACCAGAGATTGAATCCACAATGTAGGTATGTGTCCTGACTGAGAACCGAACCCATAAGCCATACCAGCCAGGGCAAAAACCTTAGGTCCCTTTATCCTCTGGCCACCAACATCACTTAATGCAGGTCATAGCAACAGTCTGCTAACTGGTCCCTCTTCCTATAACCTAAGACCTTTCTGACCTGTGCCACACTGAAGCAATGCTGATACACTGAGATACACATCTGAGGGAGGCTCTTCTCTAATTTACCTTTTAAAGACTTCCCCAAAGCTTTCAGGATAAAATTTGACCTCCATAGCCTGTAAATAGACAAATGTGCACTGTACTTTTTGGTGTTTACCCGTCTTTCTCAGAGCTGTAAGTTTTGTGGAGTCAAACATTACACCTTATTCATTGTCGCTACTAGGGTTCTGGATACAATGGGAGATATATGGTAGATATACAATATTATTTGGCAAATGAGGGAATGAGTGAATCTATTGGGTTGGCCAAAAGTCCATTATGTCTTTTTCCATAAGACAGCTCTAGTAGCACTTAGCTGTCTTTAACTTCATTCGAAGCAATTTTGTTAGATTGTATTGTGACAGTTGCCACATCAGTGTGCATTTAAAAAACTTATCAAAATTGGTGATTTTTTGTACAGCCATTTTCATATTGATGATGGAAGAAAATACACAACATTTTTGGTATGTTATGCTTTATTATTTCAAGAAAGGTAAAAACACAATTGAAACACACAAAAAAGATTTGTGCAGTGTGTGGAGAAAGTGCTGTGACTGATCGAACACGTCAAAAGTGATTTGAAAAGTTTCTTGGTATTATTGACATTTTGGCCAAATAATTCTTTGCTGTGGAGCTGTCTTATGCACTGGAAGATGTTTAGCAGCACCCCTGGCCTCTACCCGCTAGAAGCCAATAGCGGGAGATAGCTGAAATACTCAGAATAACCAAATCAATAAAGTTATTGGTGAAAATGAAAAGTGTGTCTTTTACTCCATGGAAAAAAAACCCATAACCACCTTTTTGACTTACGCAATAGTTTAAGCTCCTTTTCTACAGACAAGCTCAGGCCAAGAAGTTTCCCATCATGCCAAACACTCACAGGTGAAAAGCTACAGCATGTCCCATACCTCTTACAACACCATACTTTCCTCACACATGGACATCCCTGGATGTCACACCTGGTCAACTGCTCTGGAAAGGTCAGCAAATGCTGTTCTGTACTTAAAGGGAAACCACAAATTAATCGTATGCCACATATGTGAAATCCTTCTGCCCCTACTTATCATTTCTGTCATTTCTATGATTAGTAAGTCTATTAGCTGGACTTGTTCAAATCTCTTTCTATTACATATAATTACAGCAGGACTCTGTTCGTCAAACATTCAACAAAGATTTATTGAGTTTGACGTGTGTACGATACAGTTTTAGGTTCTGGAAATACCAGGATGTGTAAGTTACGTTCCTGGCCTCAAGAAAGTACAGCTAGTCAGTGAGACAAGCATGCAGACAAATAATCACAATATGGTGTCATTAGAGGCATGTATAGGATACAGAGAATACTTCAGCACTTACAAAGGTACTGTAATATGTATTACAGTAATCTGTATTATGTATTTCCTCTACAGTGAGTTTCCTGCGGGTAGGAACTGAGTTCTTCCTCTCCTTTTCTCCCTTGTGTCTAACACATGGTAGGCACCCAGTCAATATGTGACTGACTGATACATGGCAAACGTAAGAGAATGTGGGATCAACCCTGCACAGGGGTTGTATCTGGAAAAACTTTAGAAAGGAGATTCTTGTGCTAGATCTTAATGAATGATCAGTTCTTCAGCAGTGGATAAGATGAGAAAGGGCATTCCTCGATGAAGGAAAAGCAGCTAAGTGTGAAGCAGCAAGCTGTGTTCCCAGGGTGTGTGGAGCCTGGGCTGAGGGGAGCTGTGGGAGGTGAGGTTCGAGAGTAGGCCTGACAGACCCTGTCCGGGCTTTGGGAGCCTTCCTGTGGAGTCTGAACTTCATGCCTTAGGCAATGGGAAGCCATTAGAAGCACGCAAGGAACATGAACAGATCTGTAAATTAGAAACGCAAGATTGCAGCTCAGTCAGTAGAGAAGTCCCATATGTGCAATTAATTTCCAGAATATGCTTTCTCATAAAAAACATTTTAACTCTGCATTTCAGTGTGCCAGAGTATCCTCAGAATCTGTGAGCTTCCCAGAACACTACGGACACCTTCTTAGCTATTCAAAGAGAATAAAATAAAAGTTTCCTTTTCATGCTGAGCTACAACTTACCGAGGTTACTTTCCTCCACCATAGAGAAAATGGTTTCTTAGTTGCCCAAAGGGATTTTATCTCACAGTACGTGTTACATCTTAGAACCCAGGAGGAGTGGATGATCACTTGTAGAGTGGCAGTTCTTCAGACCCTCGTTTAGCTGAGTCTCTTTATGATGTTTTCTTCCCCACAGTGGAGAAGGTAATTCAGCTAAATGAGTGGTCTGGTCAGGACAGTTTCTGCAAAAATTAAGTACAAGACTTCTTTTGGCTTAGTTTACTCTTTAAAGGCACTCTGATTTGTAAATTGTTCCATTTTTATGGCCACCATATATTTTACGCAGGTGTTAGCAAGTACCCATCGCTAAGTCAATGGTTGGTGGAAAAAGCTCTTAACTATCTAGAGGCATATTCTAGTATTCATTTCAGAATAAGGTGTTGAAATATTCATTTCTTTTCAATAATTGGGTAGGTCCATACTCTTTATTTCAATAAATTCTGTTCAGATAATGTTGAGTCACTGCTTAGAATATATTGACTCTGAATTTCCCTTATGGTATAACGATTTTCACAGCAGAGACTCACATTTTAGCATCAGATCTGCCACTAACCCAAAACTTTGGGCAAATCATATGACTGCTCATGAATTCCTTTTGATAGTTTTTAAGTTTTTCTTTTAGTCCTAAAATTCTGAGTGTGCTTTTAGAGATCTGATAAGTACCAGAATGAAGAAATGAAATAGTTACAAAGCTACACATTATGGTAGGAGAAATAGTTACTTATGATGTGTAGCTATTCGTTTTCAGGAACTCCAAATGGTCAGACAATCTTAATGCAGGCTTATTTTGCAAAAAAATTTAAAATCTTTACATACATGTACTCATTCATTCAACAAATATTTACTCAAGAACCATTTTATTAAAGACTGAGAATACAATGACAAAAAAAGAGGGGAAAAATCCCCAGCCTCTAAGAGCTGATTGTCAAGTGGGGAAGGCAGACAATTTTGGACAAGAAATGACAATGAACCAGAATAAGTATTATCAAGGGATCCTGGCTATGAAGACAAAACCTACAGCTCAGCTCTGACCTGGGCTACAAGTCAGAAAGGTTTCCCTGTGGACATGCTGTCTAACTGAGAATATACATGCCTGTGACTTTTATTTGGGAAACTACACTGAACAGAGCATGCAGTAAAAATATTTATTTGTCCCAGGCCCAGAGTAAGCATTTAAGACTAAAAGATCCTTCACAGCTGCTCTAAGAGCATATAATAGGTGTATAGGAGGTTTTTTGAAATGATTTGTTGATTAATAATGGGTTTTAATTTTTCAAAGTCTTTTAAAGAGCTTGTAAAGAAGAATCCGAGTACATCTCATAAAAGTCTCCACCCCCAAATTTTTATCAGTCATTTCATTATAAATTTACTGAGTCCCAAGATAATTCTTCTCTTGAATCAAATTCACAAGGTATGGGTAATATTATTATTATTTAAGATATAATCATTCTTTGTCTTTCTATCCTTAAGATCCTTCACAGCTGCTCTAAGAGCATATGATAGGTGTATAGGAGGTTTTGGAAATGATCTGTTGATTAATAATGGGTTTTAATTTTTCAAAGTCTTTTTTAAAAAAAACTTTAATCTCCCTTTACCCCAGTATTTGCTGGACAGGAATTACGTTGTGCTGCCACTTGGCCCTGGGGTTATAAAGAGTCCTCTCTAAAGCAAATGCAAAATTCCAGGACAGTTCTGACTGCAAATATTCTGTCTTTTAGCCAACACAATTACATTCAAATTCATCATGGCACAGGTCATGAGATTTGGTTTGGAAAACACGGTCACCATGTGTTACAAAGATAGCTGAACAAGGTAACTGGGTTAGCTCCCTTCAAGAGTTTGGGAGGGATGCCTAAGAAAAACATAAAGAGGCTGTTTACTTTTAATAAAATCAACCCACTTTGCAGTTGCTTTGATATCTAAGTTACTAACTATTCATTGGATGTCATATACTAAATTATATATATACACACACATATATACACACACATATAATTTATATATATAATACAAGCACATATGTATTAAAAAGAGCTAATAAGTAACAAAATTTTAGTCTGAATGTTTTATAACTTCTAAGGTAATAATAGTATTGAACTTGTTTTATAAAAGAGAAAGATCACAGAAAATGACTCCTTTTTGTCTCAGTACCTTGATTTATTGTTTCCTGGTTTCTTATTATTATTCAGAACTTGCTTTATTACTTAACCTTTCTTGCCTCTTTGTCTTTTCTCTCCAATTAGATCAAAGGTTCTTTGAGGGTAGGAATTGTGTTCTTTCTCTAGAATATCCAATTTTTCAACTATTAGGCCTTCAATGAATATTTACTAAAGGCAATGATTAATTAAAAAACTCAGAAACAAATTAGCTGTAGAACTACACATTGTGATGATTAAAAATGTTTCAAATGATGATTTTCAAACTTTAATGTGCACAAGAATTGTAAAGGAAGCCTGTTAAAGTATAGGTTCCTAAACCTCACTCACAAAGGTTCTTATGTTTTAAATAATTGCCTCTTTCCTTCCCATTATTATATTATTATTATACCAAATTTAAGAAGGATGAGGCATGCTAGGGCCTTGGGACTACACTGATGTTTTTTGTAGAGAAAGGTCTTGACATAGGGTGAGTTAGTTCTGTCCTTCTTGGTACACGCCCCTCCCCCCACACACCTACTTTCTTTTTTTTTTCCTTCAATAAATACTTATTGTGTGCCCACTAAGTACCAAACACTGCTCTAGGGCCTAAAGTTAAACTGGTCAACAAGATGAACAAATATTTTGCTATCATAGTGCTTAGATTCTCTTGGGGGGAGGATAAACAGTAGACAACTAAACTTTAAAATGATTTCAGATAGTAAGAATTATAAGGAAAATAAAACAGGCTGATGTAACAGAAAATTGCTGTTAAGGAGGGGGCTGTTTAAGGACTGTTGAGGAGGGGGTCACAAGAAGATGACAACTGATCTGAGGGCTGGATAACTGGAAGAAACAAACCATGCAAAAGATCTTAATCAGGAGCTTTCCAGAGAGAGGAAGCAGCCAGTACAAAGGTCCTGAAGCAGAATGAGTGTTTCAGTATCTGCCAGGAGGCCAGAATGCCAGATACTTGAGAGGGAGTCAGGTCGGATTCATCCCCAAGGTGTGGTTTGGGCTTTGGCATGGAGGTATCTTGGGGTTCCTCCTGTGGGGAGCTGGATAAATACTCCCAGCTCTCATGAAATTAAGGAAGATTAAGTATTTTAATATGTGTTATATAAACAATTCTTCCAAACCAATCACATTATTACAATGCCTCACCTATGAAAAAAAATAGTCTATCACAAGATTCCTTTGGGTTGATGCTTTGTGAAAAAAGGATTTCATTATCATTGGCTGATTATATTTTGCAATATGTGAGTATTTAAAATGAGCTCACTTTGAATTTATTTAAGGTCTAAATTATTTATCACTTATTGGATGACTCCAATACCATAAAATAAAGTTTAATAAATGATATAAACTTGTATTTGAGAATTTGTATGCTTTTCTAAAGGAAGAATACTTATATCATAATTTCAAAGTAATTTACATAGCATGTGTTTTTTTTCCCCTGGTTTTGAATTATTTTTCAACTCTGGTATTGATTTATCTTATTTCAAATGTACATCTACCAATTAATAGTTATAGTACTATCACCTCTAACTAAGCAGTTTGTTTTGTTCAAATAACTAAGAATGACAGAAGGAAAGAAGCAAGAAGCATGTTACAGGTATGTATAAAATGCATTTCTGGGAGCTACTACTGAAGCAAGGAGATAGCAGCTCAGCTTCAGACCACATTGATCATTGGCCTTTCCTAAGCCATCTCAGAAAAGGGCAATCCAGGTGACAAATGGGCCTTCTGTGATAAGGGCTCCTGTCCACTGGAAATGGTAATCAGCTCACGGTTTCATTTCACAGAGTCCACCAGATGGCAAATGACTTTATCTATCCAGACCAGATCCAGACTGGAAATAAAATGGTGCTCCATGCCCCTTCCACTCTGCTTGGGAGACTTGGGGCTTTCCTCACAGGGTTGCTTGATTGAGTGTCCGTGTGTGTTTCAGTTTGGTTATATATTATGCTGCAATTTTAAATGCAGAAGGTTCCCAAAGCCATGAAAATTGGTTTCTTTGCTTGTGTCTGGCCAATAAGGTTAGAAATCAATGGCTTTTAAAAATGGGAACCAGGAAAGTAGTGGCAAGACACAGATGCACTCGCTGCAATGACAGACATGTAACAAGGTGGAAATGAATGGGTGGAAACATGTGTGGGGAAAAGGTCTGGGGGAAAGGGGTTGGAAATGGAGAAAAAGAATCTAACAGAAAATGAATGCCTTCATTATTGCGAGAAACTGCAAGTACCCTTCACTTGGTCCTGCTGTGATTACGATTTCAGCTCACATAGTCTGTAAAAAAAGGAAGTCGGAAATATGACCATGAAAAGTGATATTTTAAGCTTCAACACATATTGCTCATCACTGACTTGACTTGCAGCATGTCTTTCAACAAAAGCACACAGTGATTTAATCTCAACAGTAATTTAGTCTGCAGCCATATGAGACAAGACTATCATTGCAGACAGGCTGTAATTTGTGAAATTCAGGTGCTTGGGATTAGGACCACCTGTTGGATTTAACCTTGGAGTTATAATGTTAATGCCATCATATAACTGAACAGAAACACTACATATTTAGCAGTCTTTGGGACCTCTGGCCATGGAGATGTGAACATTTTCCCAAATAGTATCTGTAACTCTCTCCAGAATCTCTAAATCAATGGCATATAAAAAGTCTGTTGGAATTCTGATTCAATATGCAGCAGCATATGGCTTGCTGGTCATTGCATTCAGCACATCCTGTAATTTTTCTAAGGCCTGATGTGAGAGTTAAAACAAAAAACAAAAAAAGCAATCACAGTATCATCTGGCAACATAACAGGAACAGAAAAGCTTTCCTTTTCACCCTCCCCAGTGTTAACTGAAAAAAATTCTTAGTAATATTCTAACAAATCTCTGCCTAAGAAAGAGTATAGGAGGATTCTAAATAAACCTGATTGAACAGCACCTTTTGAAGAATACAAAAACATTTTACACATGCACATCCAGACAGCCATCAGAAATGGAACTCTGCCTAATTTCTAGCCAGCTAAATACTAACAGTAAAGAGGGTTGAAGATTACATTTTGGGCAGAAGTTTACATATAGCTCAGTGGGACAATTAGGGTGAAGCCTAGAAAGAGGGCATAGATTTTAAGATTTGCATTTGTTCCCTTGCTTGGAGTGGGATAAACCTTACTGAACCCTTTGGGAATGGGATTTTGCGAGATGTTGGTTTTCTGTGATAGAATTTCATTATTATTAATTATCTGCAGAGATATTCCTGGTCACATTTATAATTCTCTGTTAACAATTCCAAGGACATTCACACATATTTATCATACACATAATATTTCCAGGTTATAAAACTCTTTGCTACAGCTTATCTAACTTTCTCATATAGAATGTCAACATTCCTTCCAAAAGAAGCTGCTCTTCATTTTAATGAAATAAGGCTCTGATACATTGAAAGTGGAATCTAACACATTTGCATGAAGAAGCACTGATTTGAAAGCAAACACAAGGGCATCGTATTTTGCATCGGGTTATCAACATTATTAGCTGGCCTGTCTGTCCAGCAGAAGGGCACAGGCAAGAAAAGTATTACAAATACGTTCCCAAAGGCCAACCAAAGCTTTCAGCAAATGTACCTTTTGACACTCCTATTCACCCAAACTCCACCCATGCTAATAGCCATTTCTACTAAACAATCACCATGAAGATCCACTAAGTTCAATATACTCATCATATACCAGCTACACACAATCACCCCATCCATTCGCTGTCAGAGGCCACTTCTGAACTTTCTTAGAACTCCAGCCCTTATCGGTTTCTCCCACATGCAGATACAAAGTGTGTAGTCAGTCAAGAACTTAGAAAACTGAAGCTATAATTGTAAAGCTGACGGTCCTCTCGACGTCTGATTTTGGGCTTACCATCAACCCCCTCCCACAAATCACTTCCTAATGAAATCTCTTCCTCTTTTTGGCGTCTCTGAATTCTTCCCATTGCAAGTTCCACATTTTTGAAGAAACTTTCCTTGATCCTTCTCATTTCTATAACCAAGAGAACAGTTTATGTCTTGCACTTCTTATACATTTATCTATCAGTCTGTCTATCTATCCATCTATCTATCTATCATCTATCTATCTATACTTCCTGGCATGTTCCCCACCCCAGGCAAAGATTCCGAAAGCCTGGATCCTGCCTTAAATTCTTTTGTACCTTCCAAATCCTTAGCATTATTCATTGCACAAATGAATGGAAATATTTTGATTGTTGCTTTTTTCTTTATTGTTGTTCAAGTACAGTTGTCTCCATTTTCTCACCACCACTTTCCCTTGCCCCACCCACCCCATCACCCACTCTCAATCCTACCCTCCTTTGGCTTTGTCCATGGGTCTTTTATACACGTTCCTCGATGACCCTTACTCTTTTTGACTGTGACTTTCAAAAAGTTTGAAAAAAAAGTTTGACTTTTTCATGGAGGGTGAGAGCAATCTTTTCACACAAAAGGATCACCTGTTAAATATTACTTTGGTTCACAAGTGTAAGGTCTAGTAATATAAAAAGCAGAATAGATGGGTGGCTTCAAGAAATCCTCTGGCTTTATAGAGAAGATATAGAGTGGAATTGTGTTTTAATCAAAATATATTAGCAGATTCAAATAATGCGGAATACACTTAAACTGTATTAAATTGTCTTTTCAGAATCAGGAAACTTGATTAGGATTTTCCCAGAGGCTTCACACATTGAAACCAGAGATTCATTATTCCGGGGAAAGGAGGCTCAATTTTCTTTAAAAAATTACCTTATTAATTATTAGCCAAGCCATGTAGCCGCTTCCCGGCAGGCAGAGGAAAACAGGCCCTCAACGACAGTTTCAAGCCAATGGAGGCTGGTTTGAGCCTCCAGCCTTCCGCGCCTGCATGGGCACCGCTCCCCAGGGCCATGGTACTCCTGCTCAGAGCAATCGGAAGCACAGGTCTGAGGGGAATCTTTGAGCCAGAGCAGCGGCGGTGGACTGGCTGCTGCTCACCCTCGGGTTAGTGGTCAGAGGGATGCTTGGACTGACACTCGCACCATCCCGGGTCTCCTCTCACAGGGGCGCGACTGGATTGCCAAACCCAAGGCTGCAGCAAACCTGCAAGCCGCCGCCGCCGCCCCCACCCCTCCCCAGCAGCTGAAATTCTGGGAATCAGAGGATTCTAGTTCCAGGGCCCATTCCTGTTAGGAAATTAGGCTTTGGGGCTCACTCATTCCATCCCTGTTCCCTGAAAAACTTTGCAACCTTTTTCAAATAGGAACTCATATCAAATAAGAACTATCGCACCCCACCCCAGCGGGTACACTGTGCCTTCCGGAGTCCGAAAGGCACCTACTCACGGCGCCTCCCAGCCCGGGGAAAGAGGGCAGGATCAGGTGTGCGGGATTCCCTGCTGAGTGGCGTGCTGGTTGGCGAGAAAGCTGTCACCTTGTGGTCCGCCACGCCAAGGTATCCGTCCAGCGGTCGCGGTCCCGCGGGGATTCCGAGGCGCGATGGGGGGCTGCTCTCCGCCGACGGCTGCACGCTGCCTGTGGCCGCTGGTTGCTGCTGCTGCTGTTGCTGCTGCTGCTGCTGCTGCTGCTGCTGCGGGGGCCGGTCCTTCTGGCCGCCGAGACTGCTGTACACGAGCAACAAGCTGGTGCACATAGTGGTGAGCGCTAAACACACTGCCAGACCATGGCGCTGCGGGCGGGCGGGAGAGAGCAGAGAGCCGCTCAGAGCCGACCCGGCAGGAGCGCGCCCGCTGGAAACACCCTCAAGACTGCCAGACTGGCCAGGGGGAGGTCCTGGAGCGGGAACTGGCCAGGGTCCTAGTCTCGGCTGTGCGCAGCCGGGGCAGAAGCGGCACAGTCCCCGTGCTTACCGCGGGGGATGCTCCCGGTGTGTAGCGGCTCACCGCCGACGCCACCTCCCAGATCTCTCGGCAGAGGGCAGGTGGTGCGCGGCGCCTGGCTACTGGTGGGAGAGCGCGCCGGCGGTGAGGGCAGGGGTGGGCTCGCACTTTGGGAAGGGGGCCCTCTCGTCAACTCGCCTGCTGGAAATCTCTAGACCCTTGCACCCTCTCCTTCCTGGACCCGTAGGGGATCCTTGCAAGTTTGAAATACAAGGAAACCAAGAAAGTCTGCAAAGGTCCCCCTCTCTTGCCCCTCTTAGTTTTTGCCAGGCGGTTGCTTTTGAGCATCTCCCATCCCCTGAGCATTGAGCCCACCACTCCAGCTCTCCGCTGGTCCCTCAGACTTCCTGCGGAGATCCAGGAGAGGAGGCAACCCGAGGTCCATCCCGGCTCTGGGATTCCTACCCACGCAGAACCGAGAAATCGTGAGGGGACGCGGAGCAGGTGGAAAGTTATCCCTTTGTAACAGGCGACCTCGCTGGGCTGGATTAGGCGCCCCTGGAGCTCTCCCGTGAACCCCGAGGACGCAGTGCCCACGGGTCCCCGCCTTTGCCCAGAGGAGTTGCAACAAATGACTCACCATTAGGGTCTTCATTTTGGGCACCTCTTTTGTGCGGAATCCTCAGGCACATGCGTCCGGGGCTACTTTTTGTTGGAGGGTTTCCATGATGGGTGATGGGGTGCGGGCGGCTCTGATTTTAGCCAGGCGGCCGGCTGCAGCTGAGTGGACACGCGAGCCTTGGGACCCAGGAAGCGCCGCCGTTGCAGAGATTAGAGACAGAATTAAAACTGAACCGGACCCTGGTAGTCTCTCAGTGATCTACACAACTGCCGCCTGCCGCCGCCTGCTGGGTCCTAAAGACCTCTTTATCCCCATTTCCCGCCCCCAAATATTCTTTCTAGCCTAGTGGAATTTCTGGGGCGAGAGAGTTAACAGTGCCAGTATACCCACCTCTTGGTCTGAGGGCTTATTTATCTTTTATGAAATCATCAAATTACAAAAAAAGGGAAAACCGAACTGGATTCCGAGCGTGACTCCCATTTGAAAATTTGCAAACTAAATTTTCTCCTCTGTGATTTTGATGAAAACAAGTCAACTGCCCAAATGTCAATTGCCCCATTTGTAGCTTTTGCATTTATGTTCATAGCATGGGGAAATCTATCACTAAATGTTTTTTTCCAAAACATTATTTATTGTTACCGTTTTCCAATAGTAAGCTTTCTCATATTCTCTTCTCCCTTAATTTTACTTTTCAAATCCAGTTATTCTCATGCAATCTTTACATCATAATTTTTATCTAAATTATTTCACTCAATACTTGTTTTAAATATTACAATTGATATTGCTATTGGATCTTTGAGGTCTTTAGTGTTTATCTAAATGATTTTAAAGTGTAAAGACATTCAACACATCATATCCACATGATTAACTAGACCTGTAGAATCTTCCTAATTTTAATGAAAGACTTGTGGGTCCCAGAGACAGAACTGCTTACTGCCTATTTTGTAAGTCTCCTAGGGCCTTTGGTGCTCTTCTTGCCTTAGTCTATTGCACTGACAGTACACAATTTCATATTCAAAACTTCAATTAAAATGTTTAAAAACTCTATTTTATATTGAGAAAGTCATACCAATAGCCTGTTTAAAGGATCCTCTCCCCCCACACTGAATTGCCAATGAAATTTGTTAAATGTCTAATTTAGCTAAAAACATACTTCTTGTGAAATAGCTCAGTAAAAATAGTTATATTAATATATTACTTAACACCTCACCTGTAGCAGTGTAATGTTAAAGATTACATTAAGATGGAGATGATCAGCAGGCCAACTGAACCATAGGCATAATAAGAGCTTTCTCAAGGCCAAAAAAGGCATTACAATCCTTTTTTAATCTCCACTAATCCATGGCTGGACTGATGATACAACAGGAACTATTTTTAACTTGTGAAGCATCCTTCCACAGTTAGTATTAGGAAAGTTAAAATTATTGGTGCAACTATGGCTATCAATGCAATGTTTTTTGGGGGAAGAAGCATACAGAATTTAGCCTTACAAGGAAAACCAACATTTTGTAAACACTGTCTAACACTGCCAGCCTTTAAGCTATTTATTCAGTTTGCGCTTTAGGCATGAATGGTACCAGTTGTTAAAGCAGGAAAAGCAGCAGCCAGAGGAGAATCTTATTAGATCTTGGCAATTCTTTATTGTATGGTTGCACTTGACACTCAAATTAGTGAATCAAAGGACCAACTTGATAAATCATTGCGGGCAGATTATCTGTGTTTCTCCAGAGCTCCTTTCGAGATGCTACTAGATTCGGCTCCTGCATTTTTCAGTATTATTCCCCCTCCATCTAGCAAGTTGCCCAGTGACCGATAAAACACTTCTAATATATTTTGCCATGCCAAACAGAGCCATCAAATTTATGATTTAAGCTCATGGCAGCACATTGGACATCTGTTACACAGTATGTCTGACCAAATGCATTAAGCTTGTGCTTTTTTTTTCTCTCCTGAGATAGCAGTTAGCTAGTTGTTAAATCTACTTATGAAATGGCCAGGTTAAATTAAAAAATACAATTCTGAACTTGATTTGAATATTTGATTAGATTAATGCAATGGTTTTAGGTACTTTGCCTTGAGAGCCAAATGAACAAGGTGGGGTAAGAAAAGGGCAGAGAAAATCAGTAACAAAAATTAAAATCCTTGTGTGTTCAATTTAATGATCATTTAATGATTGCCTGCTATCTGGTGGATCTATATTTGAAAACGGAGGTAAATGGGACAGAGATCTTCTTCTCTAAAAGCTCACCACTCTGTGTTCATGAGCGCATACATGCATGTGTATGTGTGTGCACATCTCAAGTCAAAAGGTATGCAATGAAAGACAGAATGCTAGAGATTCAGCATATAGTTACCAAGTACCTACCACATTAAGTACCTACTCTGGTGAGCAACTTCAATGTGGCAGGTGTTGGGGATACCTGGATGAATAGATCACATGTTAGCTGCCAGGGACTCACAGCCTCTTCCCAGATAAGTGCTATAAGCCGTTATGCTACAAAGGACTAGGAAACAATCAAAGCACTTGATTAATTTTCAACTTCTGAGAGCTTGCTTATTTCAGATCTGAGGAGTGTGACATCTTAAGGATATCTACCTGTGCTTGTGTAACTTGATGCACACATTTAAGTTAATAAATTGGATAGCCAGAAAGAGCAGAGAATAGATGGTGTTCACAGACATTTGATTGACTTGGAAGCCAGTAGATGAGTCAATAAAGCGTTTTTAGTTCATCTAACTTGTCCAGTTTAATACAAAGTGAGTCAGGGAATCACAATTTGCTTCTCCAAATCCAGGTAGCTGAGATGGATTTCTTAGCATTTAAAATTTTGCCACAGTTCTGCCTCCAGTGCCATCACATCCAATCAAATAGATTTCTACTGAAAAATAAGAAAGGAAAATAATTTGAGTGTTTCACAATGTAGGTGATGTGATAAACTAAAGGGGAGAATTTATGAAACAAGACACATCAGGGGTGGGGAGGGAGGAGGTTGAAGCTGAAGCTCAGAGGGCAGGCCAGCTCGTGCACACAGCCACAGAGGTGCTACAAAACTACCAAAGAAGACAGAAAGACAGACTGCTGGAAATCCCTGAGCCCTACCCCTGATTCCTAAATAACCTCTCAACTCAGAAACAAATATTTTAACCATTTCAAAGATGTATGAAAAGCAGATAACAGCATTTGAGATACAGCTGCTATTTGCCTTATGATATTAAAAGAAAAGAGAAAGATTCTGTCATATGCAGCAAAAGCAAAATGGTTAATATGGCAGAAAGTCCTAGAACAAATGTGATACTTATCCATTGGTGTTCTACAGTTTACTTAGCTCTCTCTCTCTCTTTTTTTTCATAGTCTGTGCCTAGTGAGCTTGTTGGTTGGGAACAAGTTTCTGGAGTCAGGCTGCCAAGACCCAGATTCTGTTTTTACCACCTACAAGCTCTGTGACCTTGGGTAATTTACTTAGCTGTGCCCTAGGTTCTTTATCTGTAAAACTGCAATCATAGAAGTACCTATCATCTCAAAGCATTACTGTGAAGCATTAAATAAGATACTATAAGTGAAGTGTCAAGAGGAGTACTAAGAGATTGCTAACTATTTTAATATATTTTGTGATTATGATTAATACAATAAAATGTGTTCGAAGGCAAAAGGCCAGGGCTTGACCTGTATGACCAAGAGCTGCATGACTTTTAGCCATAGACTTAAAAAATATTAAGCAAACTCTGGACGTACCTCTAAAATGTGTATAACAAAGCCTATCCCACAAATTGTTAGAGAGTGCATTGGAATATTATGTTTGTGATTGTTTTGTACACTATGGAGCTATGCAATAACTAAGATAATAATAACTCATTTCTTCATCTAACAAGTATCAGTTGAGCATTCTCTGTATGCAAGGCACTCTTCTGGCCCTTGGGAATGTGACTGAGACACAAAAGGACTCTGCCCCATGAGGCTTACATTTCGAGATCGGTCAATAAACCAATATGATAGAATGTCAGGCACCAGGGGGAAAGCAAAATAAAACATTTAGAGATTGGGGTGGAGGTGTATGTGGTGTTTGAATTAGGATGGTGACATTTGAGCAGAAGTTTGAATAAAGTGAGGGAGTGAGCAATAAGGCTATCTGGAAGAAAGGAATTCCAAGCAGAAGCAGCATGTGTAAAGGCCATGAGGTAAGAGCTTGAATGGCATATTAAGGAGACAGCAAGGAGGTCAGTGTGGCTGGAGTTTAGGAAGCAAGAAGACTGGTAGAGGAGGGAAGAGAGATAGTCCACAGCCAGATAATCTAGGTCCTCACAGGCCACGAAAAGGGTGGTGTGAAGAAAACTAGCTGAAGTTTAAAGCATTGGAAGGACATGTACTCTTGATGTTTTGAAAAGATCACCTGGCAGCTGTGTTGGGAAAAACTTTTGGGGGGAACAAGAGTGGGATCAGGAAGACCCCCTTATGAAGCCATTAGAGTAGTCTAACTGGAAGGAGGACATAGTGCTTTTAGGAGGAGTGATGGGTTTCAGGATTTGCTGACTATTGGGTAGGAGATATAAGAAAATGAAAAAAGGCAAGCAAATGCAAGCCTCTTGGACTGGGCAACTGGGAGAGTAGAGAATTTGGATTTAGATGTACTCAGTATGAGATGTCACAGGCAATTGGAGTTTAGGCATGATATTGGGCTTAGAGACATGAACTGGGCATGACAGTTCATGAAAGGACGAGGTCACGTAGCAAGGAGCCAGGGCACAGAAGGAAAGCGAACTCAAGCTCTCAGGCTTGAGCCCTGGGAGCTCCAAATTTCAGATGCTGCCAAGAATAGGAGGCATCATTATAATAATGATAAAACTGAAAAGTAAAAAAAAAATGACTCTCTGAACTTGATTTGATTTAGGTGGCTGATTACTGTCATTTTGAATGGATTTTCCATTCCAAGACAGTTAGTCATTTATATCCTCAAAGCACTTTTCAAATTCTATTATTGTACTAAGCACATTCATTTATGTATTTATTGTTCATTCTTCCTTCCAGATAATAAATTTTCTAGAACTGGAACTATGTCCTATTACTGTTTATACCCTACAAGCCCAGCACATAACTGAGGGTAATAATATTAATCACTAACATTCATCTAGCCCTTGTTATATGCCAGCACTGGTCTGAGTTTTACATATATTAGCTCCTTTAGTCCCCACGTGACCCATGAGGTAGGCATTATTACATCCCCATTTAACAAATGCATGAACTGAAGCATTGAGAGTCATTTGTCCAAAGTCACCAGATAAGTAAGTGGTAGTATTGGGCTAAAAAAATACTTGTTAAAAAAATAAATATTTGGCCTCAACTGGTGTGGCTCAGTTGGTCAGAGCCAAAATGTCATGGGTTCAATTCCTGGTCAGGGCACAGGCCTAGGTTGTGGGTTTGTCCCCAGTCAGGGCGCCCACCAGAGGAAAGTGATTGATGTTTCTTACTCACATTGATGTTTCTCTCCCTTCTCTTTCTTCCTTCCTTCCTCTTTCTCTAAAAGAGTAACACTAAAACTACAAAATAAATAAATAAATAAATATTTGTTGAAGTATAAATGAATAGAAACTTTGTAAGAGTTCCTATAACTCAGTTCTTCTACTGAACTGTAAACCAGTATGATGATAAGAAGATATAATTTACATCCTGTCTACGTGTAATATAACCAAAGGCACTGCTTATTTTGTGACATACATTTTGCTATTTTATTATTCAAGATATATTTTATATACAGTAAAATACACAAAATTTAAGTGTACAGTTTGATGAGTTTTGTCAAAATTATACATCTGTTAACCACTACCACTGTCAAGAAATAGATCATTTCTATCACCCCAAATAATACCCTCATGCTATCTTCTACTCATATCAACCCCATCTGATAAGCAAATAAGCAAACATTTTGATTTTTATCACTAGAAATTAGCTTTCCCCATTTTAGAACTTATATAGATAAAAATATATACTATATGAATTTAGTCTGACTTCTTTCGCTTAGCATAAAATTGTGAGGTGTATCATGTTCTTTAGTGTATTAATAGTTTGTTCCCTTCAAACTGAACTAACAAACAAAATAGAGGCCGACTCATAGATAGAGAGCAGGATGACAGCTAAGGATGGGGGAGGTTAGGGGGTGGAGGGATTGAGCAAAATGGAAAAAGGACTCATGGACATGGACAACAGTGTGTGACTGTCTCAGGGGCAGAGGAGTATAAGGGGACTAAGTGGTAATGGTAAAAATACAACAACAAAAAATATATTACAGGAAAAACAAATAAAGATAAGGAGAAACCATGGCTAAGTCCTCCAAAAAAAGTGTGCTCCCTTTTAGGGGCTCTTATGCATAAAGTTACTAAGGATATTCTTGTCTTTTTGTAACTGTATGGTTTTATTTTTCTTGCATGAATACCTAGGAGTGGAACAGTTAGGTCATGTGATCAGTATATGATTGACTTTAGAAGAAATTGTCAAATTGTTTTCCAAAGTAGTTGTGCTATTTTTTTTATTCTCACCATCAATGAATGAGAGTCCCAGTTTTTCTAAATCCTTATCAGCACTTGGTGTGTTCATTTTTTTAAAGATCCCTTTGCTTTTGTAGAGTTTTCAAGATAAAGTTAGAAATCCTTGCTTAGCACCCAGGATCCTTTCTGATTATGCATTCAACCATTCCTCTTTTTTTTTTTTTTTTTTTTTTGTCCCTGAGGTGAGGCCAGGAACCTGAAACATTGTGCTCCAGTATGTCATTTTTTCTTATTTTTATTTTTTAAATTTGAGGTATAATCGACAAATAACATTATAGTGTATTTGTTTGGCAAGTGAGGAAACCCCTGTTGGGGGGAGTAAGGAAGGGACCCTGGAGGGGAAAGTAGCCAATGGGATGTGTTATAAGGCAAGTTATTACCATAGACACCTGGGGCTCAGTACTGTTAGGGAAACTGTGGCAGCTTGTGTAGAACTCAGGCCTTGGTTATTCCATCCCAGGGCTGAAGGAATAGCGTTATTTGTTTGCTTGAGGGCTACTCTGGGTGTGGGCCTATGAGCACTGATTCCTTGCTATGAGCCCCTTGCCACACAGGTAGCAAAGCAGGTAGCTAAAGAGGAAGAAAAAGAAATCCCCCAGGCAGAGACTCATAGGTTCTAGCACTTTAAGGCCCCAGTTCGTATTAAAGTGGCAAAGACAAGGGGCATGGGCAAGGCACGCACAGCATCTGCCACACATGGAAACTGCTCTTTAGAGTTTTCAAAGAATTCAAATTCCTTATGTCATTTGAACATCCCAATAAATGTGTGAGGTAGAAAAGACGTGTGGTTCGCAGCTAGCTGGGTACCTCTTACTCATGGCCATTTCCTCCTGCCTCCACAGCAGCTGTTTAAACAGAAGCATCTCTTGTCAAGGTCCCTCCCCTTTTCTCACCAATGATTTGTTTAAATGTCTGTCTCCTGATGCAGACTGTGAGCAGTTGAATTTTGAAATTTTGTATTATTCAGAATTTCCCAACGTTAACTTTGTTTTCCCAACATTAACTACCTGGCAAAGAGTAGGTGCTTAGTTAACATGATTGAGTGAATGGGTGGAAGATTATTATCATCACCGTTTGAACTTTGTTAACATTGGGACTGAACTAAAGCCACTCACCCTAAGTCACGAGACCAGCAGAGACAGCCCTTACACTCAGCTCTTCACCTTTCTGTGGAGAAATCTTGTTGCCACACACACACAGTTCAGCCAGGTGGATGTGGCGAATCTTTGCTGGGGATTCAGAAACCCCCAGACCTATGAAGTTTAGAGTATTTAAGGGCAGGCCAATAGTGATGAAGGAAGACGAGGAAACTTCAGGAGAGGAAGACTTTCACATTAAGAATTGATTTTTGTTTTATTATTGGTAATATCTCAAAGTAAAGTGGGGTAAAACAAATACCAGGGAACACTGTGACTCTTTAAAAGAAAGGAAATTTTTCCTGCAAATATGAAAGATGAAGGGCCATCCTTGCAGGACCCAGTGTAACGATCTGACAGCTGAGTGAGGCTATGTGCTGCAAAGGTCCCTTGGCTCCTGGCTCACCTAGAAACTCAGGAGTGATGCTGGGCCTACATGGGCAAAGGCAGGCTTACTATTCTTTCAAAACAGCTTACAACATAAGGGTTAGCAGATGCAAGAGGGGGAACCAGTTAAAGAGTTTTCAAAATGGGTTGAAAAGTGTATTCTAGTCCTGGCTGGTTGTGGCTCTCAGTGGACTGAGCCCTAGCCTGTAACCTAAAGGGTCACCAGTTCGATTCCTAGTCAGAGCACATTCCTGGGTTGCAGACCAGGTCCCCAGTTGGGGGTGTGCAAGAAGCAACCACACATTGATGTTTCTCTCCTGCTCTTTCTCCCCTACTTTCCCTAAAAATAAACAGTTAAAATCTTAAAAAAAAAGAGAGAAGTACGTTCTTGAGTGACCTTGTAATATTTCTGCTAATGTAAAAGGCGTTATTGATCTATATGCATCTTTCTGCCTCTTTTTCCACACCAGTTTATATCATTCTTGTGACTTCTTACTTTTGTTTAGAAATGTTGCCTATGCCATTTAAAATAGCTGATTTTGTTTAAGCAATGTTGAAAATGTTCAACTTTTAAAAAGTCAACATTTTAAAAAAGTCAACTTGAACTTTGCCTCTTCATTAAGAGAATTAATTTGTTGATTTTAAATTTCTTTTTAATCTGTAGAAAGGACACTTTACCTCTGAGCAAAGTTAAGGGTACAGGCTACATTGTTGACTAGATTCGTGTTTGCATCCCAGCTCTGCCTTTTGTAGACCGTGACCTTGAGTTAGATACTAAATCTCTCTAAGCCTCAGCTCTCTCGTCCACGCCAGGATGATGGTGATACTGCCCTCAGAGGGACCACCTTAAGGATTAAATAAGAAAATAGTGAGAATACCTAATATGTAGATAGTCTTTTCTGTGTACTAAATTATCATTGCAACTGTCTCAGGTACCATTACTATGCCCACTATGCTCAGGAAACTGAGGCATGGATAGGCAAAGTATCTTGACCAATATCATGTAGTTACTAAGTGGCCATGTCAATATTTGGACCCTCATACACACTGAACTTTTTTTATAAAACAAGCTCCTGTCAATTATTATTGTCATTAAAAATAAAATTGTACCTGAAGTTGCCCTATGTGAGTTAAAATTGGTGCTATTCCCCTTTTGAAGTGGGAAGCCCAGATCTCTTTGCTCCTCCTGAGGTGGCAGTCATGGAGGCTCCGCCTGGAAAACTAGCATAACTTGGAAACTGATGACCTTTCTAATGCTGGTGTAGAGAGAGACACAAGCATCAATAAAAAATGAAAACAAGCTGACACATCCCTGCACGTGTTCTGTTTCTCATGCCTTCTGTGGCCTGTTGGATATTCAGGAGTAAAAATCTCTCTGTCATCACTCAGGTAAACAGCTGCATCTCCTACGATGACAGAACAGAGCCATGACAGCAGGCTTTGGGGGACCGTTTTTATGGGAGCCAAAACATGGGTATGTCAGTGTCACAACCAAATGACTTGGCATGAAGATTTGTACTTGAATAACAACTTAAACTGTTTAAAAAATAATCATTCATTCATTAAATATTGATAGAATACAAAGTGTGTATCGGACATGGTTTTGGTAATTAGGTGTTGCTAGCTGGGCTCGCGACACCGAAGCAGAAACCAAGCCATACGTGCTTATGCCTCCTCCCTCCGAGTCATCTCACTTAGCCTGCGGCTGCCCACTCGTCCCGTGTGGGTGTGGACGACCACTTCTTTGTTGTGACTTCTCAGTCCAGAAACTATTATCTTTTCCCACATACACTTATGTGTTTGGTAACATTTCTATCTTCTCTTCCTGCAGAGGCATGCATTGTTTCATTCTCTATTTACAGACCCTTCCTTCCACTTCCTTTCAACCAGGGCTAACTTCTCATGTGAATTCACTTCCCTTTACAAGTCAGATAAAAGGCTGGAGTGTCCTTTGAAAGATGTCTTTGGAGGGAAAGGATTGCCACAGCTTGCAAGATTAACTTGAGAATTAACCTCTATAATTCAATTAGTACCTGGCACATAGTAGGCCCTCAGTTATATGTGATTTCTCCTTCTCTTTAAGAACAGGATAGCTGAAATTATACACTGTGAGATCATTTAAAATTTATGCATTGTTATACATCAAGAGCTTAAATATATAGAAGTCATTTCTTCTTTTTGTAAGTTATCATCAAATAGAATTTATGAACCCTCAGATTTATGGGGTTGGGATGAATGGTATAAAATTGAGGTAATAAAACTCCATTACATACTTCTGCTCAGAATGTCTTTCACACATATTTTTGTACCTAATAATAATATTTTGCAGTTGCAAAAGATTTTTTCAACTTGGATTATTTGCTACTGAAGTTTGGATTATTTCATACTTATATTAACTAGTGATATGTACTATTAATTGAGTTTTAATTTTACATGTACAAATTTGGTATCTGGATTTATAGGTGTCGTAAGTGGAAAGACTAATTGAAAAGTGATGAAATTTGTATCTAAGTGACGTGACATGCTGTGGCTCCTAGGACTAATTGATTAATTAAATGCTTCATCTGTCAAGCATTTCCTGAGAGCCTGCACTGTACACATGGCGTGCTAGGTGTCTCAGGGAGACAGTTCCATAAAGGATGGCGATGGGGTGTGTGAAAAGTGCAATAATAGCAGCATATCCATGGTGTGGTAGCAGCAGAAAAGCACAAACAATTAGCCCACCAAGTTTGAAAGGATTGGTTATTAAATTGGCTATTATTTAGGCATGATGAGGTCAAGAGATCAGGAGATGATTGCCATTGAAAGCTGAGGAGGGGAGCATGCCATGCCACAGGGGACCAGGTTTGGTCAGGAGGTAGAGAGAGGATTTGGGAAAGAGCCTTTCTTATGGTTGAGCAAGGCAAGGTAAGCACATTTAGGATTGGCTAATTGAATAATTTCAGTGGGCTCTGGGGCATATGGCTGTCCCTGGTTTTCTGGGTAATTAGGATGGGGGACAAGAGCTGAAAAACAGAAGGTAGTTGAGGGTATGGGCTCTGGATTTCTTAGTTTGCATGTAAAGGCATGCTCCTGGGTTAGTTGTCCGTTATCTCTAGGAATTAGCAAACCCTCAGAGAGGCAATCCCTCCAGAATCAGCAAGGCTCCAAATATAAAAGCATCAAAATATCCAAAGTAATAAAACAGTGTTAACACAACCAACCATGTGGGGCCAGGGCAGCCAGGAGAACAGGCCTCAGCCCAGAGGAGAAGAGCTTTGTAGGCAGATGGTTCAGTTTATGCAAATGCCAAGGGCCATGGAAGAACAGGCATATATTTCGGTTTGTTTGGAGTCTGGGGTGGAAACTATAACACGAACAGTAGGGCTCAGGGTGGGGTAGGAGATTGTGTGGGCAGGAGCTAGTTCATGAAGTTTGCCTAGCTGAAGAATGTGGACTATATTTGAAAGGTAGTGAAGAATAACTGAAGGGTTTTACATAGGAGGGTGACAAATGATTTCAGTTTACTTCTGTTTGGTGAAAATATATGCTACTAAATCTATGCTACTTAAAAATTAATGAGGTTTCACATTTCATTTTTGTAAGATAAACAGCATGATATGTTTAGCACTTTCAATGGTTGTGTAAGGAATGTTTACTCTCTCTTTCCTACGGATTATAAATCCTTGGTGTTCTCTTTCCAGCACCCTTCAAGAAGGCAGGTAGTACAGCAGAGAGTACAGAGTGATAAGATAGTAATTAGAGGACCAATGTCCTGGATGTTCCATTGGTTGAGTCACCTAACTTCCCCCAAAAGAGACCAGTGGTTAAAATCATCCCCTGGATCTAGACAGTGGATATTAATCCTGTCTCTGCCACTTACTGTGTGACCTCTGGCAATGATTAACTTCTTTTTCAGTTTCCTCATATGTAAAATGGAAATGATAAGAATATCTATGTCATAGGATTTATGAGAAGATTTGAATTTGGTCCCTTCCCCATGTGTCTCTGCCAGCACCTTTGTGCAAACCAATGCCTTATGCAGTGTTTTGATGGTAATGTAATGTTGGACCGAAGGATAAAGGTCAGTAAAGTGGATGCTCACGGACATCACTGTAACTATTACATTGCTCAACTCCCAGAAACAGCTACTCTTCAACAGTGGAGAAATGTAATAGTAAAGACTATTGTTATTTTTTTATTGTTGTTTAATTACAGTTGACCCCATTTTCCCCCCATTATTCTCCTCTGCCCTACCTACCCCCACCTCCCACTTTCAATTCTCCCTCCCCCATCCCCTGTTGTCCTTGTCCATGGGTCCTTTATACCTGTTCCTTGCCTTAACCCTTCCCCTTCTTTCCCCCATTATCTCCCTCTCCTCTCCCTTCTGGTTACTGTCACTTTGTTCTTTATTTCTGTGTAAAGACCATTGTTCTTGACTGAAGCTAACATCCTATAAAGTTAATGTGCTATCCTATAGGTTGCTATAAATCAGAGATCAATATATAGCCTGTTTTCTTCCTTCTCTCTGTGACCAAGATACAGACCTCTAGGAACCAACAGATAGAGAGGAGTGCTACCTTGCATTATTATGTTTAATGCCTCCTAGCAGCATTTGAGCTTCCTGTCCTCATGAATCTAGGTTCTGCCAGGAGACACAATAACTTTTTCCATGAATTGAATCCCAACCATTTACCTCTGTGGTATTCTTGCAAAGATGTTTGCCCAAGTCGGGTCTTCAGGAAACTGGATGGACCCAGTCTGTGCATTTAATTTTCATGCACTTTAGGCTCCTTCAGTACAAAATAGTTCTTCAATATTTCTTTGCCTTCCTCATCTATGATAAAATTAAATAGTTCAGGCCTTTCATTTTATAGGAACTCATTGCTCAATACATGAACCACATATATTTTAAATTTTCTAGAGCCACATTAGAAAAAATAAAAAGAAACAGGTGAAATTAATAGTAATAATATACTTATTTAATCCATTGTACTCAGAATGTAATATAATCAGTATAACATCATATATTTACATTTTTTTCATACAAAGTATTTGAAATTCAGTGTATAAACAGCATATAGACCAGGACTAGTCACATTCTAAGTGCTGAATAGTCATATAAGGTTACATGACTATCATTCCAGATAGTTCAGTGTTAGCACGTCCCATCTGGGTCTGCTTAGTGTTTGCTCATGAGCAGGCTTGGCATGCTTGCTTTGCAGGAAGAAAGCTGTGCTCTTTGTGATTGTCACATCAGAATACACACAGTGTTCATCTGACTCACCAATGTTAACTTGGTCACTTGGTCATGATGGTGTGTCTTCCAGGTTTCTCTACTGCAAAGTTATTTTCTTTTGCATTTTGCCATATATGATGTATACTTTTTGTCCAAATTCGTGAGGGAAAAATAAGGATGTGCATTATATATGGGTAGTGCCTGAAATACCTTGTATCTGTTCTTGTGTTTTGTAATTATTTGCTACGTTAAATTTCTTATACCATAATATGTTAAAAAATAAATGCTAAAATTCCTTTATAATACAAAAAACCAGTATCTGAATATAAGTAAATAAAAAATTGAATTAAAAAATTAAAATGAAAGATTTTTTTCCCTGAAAGTTTGGGCCAAAAATGTGGGTGCGCATTATACATACAAAATATAGTATTTATCTTATTCCTCATCAAACCATCATCCACAAGCCTTTCCTTCAAAGACAACTTCTGTTTAAATCTCTTGCCAGTACATTGTTTGCCAGATGGTGTTTTCTATTATTAGTTCATTTTTCTATTGTAAGGAAAAACGTTTCCTTGTTTCCTTCCTTCCTTCCTTCCTTCCTTCCTTCCTTCCTTCCTTCCTTCCTTCCTTCCTTCTTTCCTTCCTTCCTTCCTTCATCAATGTGGTCTCATGGATATTTGTTTTATTTAATAACAGATTTTAATCTATTACTATTAATATTTATTTTGTTGCTTATAATGTCCCAGATTTGACTAGTGGAAGGCTTTTTTCAAGCTGACTCCTCTGTCCCTTTGAAGTATCTTTGTCATTCTTTGAGTATTCCTTAAACCTGGTCAGTGAGATATTCCACATTTATCTTCTATTTTCCCTGTCTCACCCTTAAAATTAGCTATTTTCCCAAGGAGCCCTGTTTCCTTCTAATGTCAGATGGTATTGGGTTGGCCAGAAATTTCATTTTTTTTTCCTATAAGATGGATTTAGTAGTGCTTAGTTGTCTTTAAAACCATTTGAAACAATTTTTTTTAGATTGTATTGTGACAACTGTTATATCAGTGTGCATTTAAAAAAAAACATCAGAATCAGTGAATTTTGGGGTAGCCATTTTAATATGAAAGTGGAAGAAATGCAACATTTTTGGCATATTGTGCTTTATTATTATAAGAAAGGTAAAAATGAAACTTAAACTCATAAAAAGATTTGTATGGGATATGGAGAAGGTGCTGTGACTACTTTAACATGTCAACAGTGGTTTGCAAAGTTTCATGCTGGAGATTTCTCACTGGACATGCCCCCATGGTCAGGTAGACCAGTTGAAGTTAATGGCAATCAAATTGAGACATTGAGAACAATCAACATTCTACTATGCAGGATATAGCCAACATACTCAAAATATCCAAATCAATAAACTTATTGGTGAAAATGAAAACTGTCTTTATTTTATAGAAAAAAGCATATGGACTTCTGGGACAACCCAATATTTAGAAACCAAGATTTTGGTGTGTGATTTGCTTATTTATATTGGGTCACTGGACAGAGCTAAGATACATATAACTGCATACATACACATATACTTCAATATTTATTTACATCTCTATTAAAATCTATGTTCAAACTGATACTTTCAATTCTAATCCAATGCCTATCGTTCTTTCTAGCCATCATTTTATCTATGTTTTTAATCTTTACTTTGACAGTGAGAAACCTGGTTCCTATTATTATGAATATGAAAGGGGAGACCCCCAAAACAGAATTTATTTATAAAAAATTGTGTATTTATTTTTTCATATTTAAACTTCATTCACCTTTAAAGTACTCTCATTTTGATACAATGCAGCTATTGAGAAGTTTTCTCCACTGCTCAAAATAGTTTTTGAACTCGTCGACTTTAATGACTTTTGGTGGTTCTGCCATTTTTGGTTTCACCTCTTCCGCAGAAAAAAGCATTTCCCTTTGAGGACTGTTTTCATCTGGGAAAACAAAGAAGTGTCGCTGGGGGTGAGATTGGATGAATAGGAAGGGTGAGTCAGCTGGTTTTGGTCAAAAACTGCCGAACTCTGAGTGCAGTGTGGGCAGGTGCACTCGTAAATCACCCATCATGGCATGGGCAAAGGCATTGAAAGAGTCTTCCAAAAAATTCACCGAAGCCGAATGCAACATCTCACAACAAGCCTGCTGGAACACTGATACAGAGGGGTTCTAGAACACTCACCTAGCAAGGGAAGCCTGTACTACAAGGGGCCTGCCTTCCAGAAGACAATTTCAGTTCTTTTTGGTCTCCCCTTGTATGTATTTACATGTTCAATCTTGCCGCATGTCACCATTTAGATTGTCAGCTATCTTTCTGATCCTCAGTTGCACTGCTGCCTCCCTGGCCTTGAGGCTGTCTTCTTGGCCACACAGTCACCTCCTCCCCATCACTGCTTTCTTGGCACCCCACCCTACCGCCACCCCTCAGCTCTGCTGTCTTTCAGTCACACTCCATCCTTAGCTCCAGCTATGCCTCTGTCTCCAAAGGAAGACAAGGAAAGGGGAGGAGAGGGAAAGGGAGGGAGAAATAATTTTTCATACTAATTAGTCAAATATAAGCAGTTAGGGGCATGACAGATTAGATTTTTTTTTCACTGACAAATGGCTAGTTAATGGATAAATACATTACTAAATGTGCAAGAAGTAAGAAAAATTTTCAAAAGCCACTATCGCCCAATAACATAAATAAAATAAGAATAAACTTACATTACTTAGGAACTGAAACCAGAGTGGTAAGTGGGCACAGGAAGCTGGGCTTCCTGTCCTGTCCTGGCTGAGGAAGGAGAGAGAAATGCAGTTTCCAGTAAAATAGGGATCTGGGGATTGATGCCACATACAGGGATACGGAATATTGCAATGCAAGCGGCTGAGCACGTCCATCTCATATACATCTGGGACACTATAAGGGGCCACACCCTCATGGGGAATGAGAACTAGAAATCAACAGTGTAACTGGCTTATCTCTGCTAAGCAGAAAAACAAAAGTATCTCCTGAGGATTTGCTGCCATAGACCTATTCCTGTGTGGTGACGGGGGTTTAAATTTATACTACCTCTGTAGCTAGGCAAATAGCAAGCCAAGAGATTAAATTAAACTGGTTCTGGCACCTAAAGCTTTTGCAAATTTAAAGATGGAAAAAGAAATCTCAAACCTTGGTTACTTAGATTTCCCAAAATTAAGTTAAGGCAAATATGAGCTTATGATTAAAAAACAAACAAACTTACCAAACATATGAGAAAACAAGCCACCATATTTGAAAATCAGCAGAAACAGCCAATCAAAGATTTGAACTCAGTAAACTAGTAGAGATATTTATATTGTATGTTATATAGAATATAACATACCTATGTGTGACATATCAAAGAAATAAAAAACAAAAAGCAAAGAACAAGAGAGTATCAGAAACAATCAGAAACATTTAGAAGAAATATGATCATTGAAATTATGGATAGCTCCAAAGCATCCAAAACTCTCATATACCACTGGTAGAAGTGCAGATTGGTACAAATACTTGGGGAAACTGGTTGTGTCTATTAAATATAATTGTACAGCAAACCCTACCACTTAGCAATTCCACTTGTAAGTATAGACCCAGTAGAAGTGCGGGTGCACATGCACCAAAAACTTGTCTACCCACATGGCCTTCAACAGCACATTATAATGATAAAAATTATGGTATATTCACACAGTACAAAACTATACAGCAGTGAGAATAAATAAAATACAACTACACACAACAGTGTATCGGAATCTCACAAGCATCTCATTGTGTGAAAGACAAAAAATATATTTATGGTTCCATTTAAATGAAATTTAAAATATTTAAAATTAACTTAGGATCTAGAATTCAAGATGATAATTAGCTTTGGTGAGGGTTGATGACTGAAAGGAAGCATGAGGGAGTTTTAGAGAAGTTGGTAATGTTATGTTTTTATCTGGTTACTGGTTACAGATACATGTTTGTTTGTGAAACTTAACATGTGTTTGTACATTTAGGATACGTAAGTGTACTCCTCTGAGTGTATATTATACTACGACAAGAGGTTTAAGGATAAAAATAATTTTAACTTGATAGTGACTAGTGCATCGACATTTGTCCATTCATTTAACAAATATATTCATTCACTCTTCATGTGGTTACTGAGACTATAGCAGCAAACAAAGACCTTGCTCTTAGAGAGTTTATATTCTCTTAAGTGAAGAGAGAAAATAGAATAAATAGAAAAATAAGGGTACATTATAAAATCTCAGGGAGTGATCAATGCAATGAAGAAGAAATTCAGAAATGCAATGGAGGGCCTAACGGGTTAAGAGATGTTTCCTAAGGAGGTGGCAACAGAGTAGAAGCTGGAAGAAGTGAGGACAAACCGTGTAAAGATTTGGAGGATGCAAAGGCCCAGAAGTAGGAAGAACCTTAGGGTTTTGGTAGAAAAAAACAAAACTCCCCTTAAAAATAAAGATTGGCAGTGTTCAGCTATTTTTTTTTCTCTTCATGAAATGAGATGTTTGGCTGGTTCCGTGTACAAATGTTTCCTTGACAAATATTTATGATAATATTTACTTTGCTTCTTTACCTTGGTCAGCAATGGGTGAGTTCTTGCTTCTAAATGACATTTGTCCTGTGTGTTGCAATGGGAAAGTCACTGAGAACCACTGTCCTTGGCCTTGAGAAGTTACTGGAGGGAATTAAGTGGAGGAGTAAGTAGCAGTGGAAGTACACAGCAAATGTTCCAGTGGCACATGTGGTGCCTTTTGAAGGGTTAAGCTGTTAGAAGTATCTTTCTCCGAGGCTGTGAGCTGCTAATGAAAGTATGCTGATAACACTAGGCTCCCAACTTAGTTTTTATTTAGTTGAATGTTTTCACTTAACACATAAACACTGATGGAGAGCTTGCTGGTTCTTTAACTTTTATTTGAATTGCTCTTGGGATTCAAACAATTTAGTATTTCATTTCCAAAAAGTCCTCGAAATAGTGAATAAAATGCTGGTTGGCACCTTTTTAACTGCATTCCATGCATTAAGCAAGGAAATACGTCACTGGATTATTTAGATAATTGGCTAGGAAGACAGACCCATCTTATCTGGACATTGTTTCTCTCCTTTAGTCTAAAACAACCTGTGTCCAGGCAAGAAAGATTTCCCTCCTTTCTTACTCTCACAGTGTTTTCCCCTGAGCAGCCTCAAGCAGAGGGAAAGGGAAGATAAATTCCACCTTCCCACTCCCTCCTCCACCACTGTCTTTTAATCAACAGTAAGGTGGTGAGAGAGAGGTGTCCATTCCTCTTCATGTGAGTGATATTGACTTCTTTCCACTGAGTAAGTGCAGTTGGCCAAGCACACAAGAGATTTCCATTTCCATGTGAACATCCACCCTGGACCTCACCCTGGACCTACCAGGGACACTCCTAGGTGCTGCTGTAATCACTCTGCACACAGAAGGAGAGAGCACTCTTTTTATCCCATCAGGTTAATTTAGAAGCATTTGTTGAGGGCTTACACATGTGTTGGTCAGGCTTTTTAAGGAACTGACTCATCCAGATTACTGATATTTAGATTTATGGCAAGGAAGTGCAGTACAGTGGGTCATCCTATTTTCAATCTGTGAAGGAGATAGCTACCTGCCTCCCAGTGTTTTTTCCTCACTTTCTGTAGTTAAAGAGCCCCTGCCTAACCCCACCAAATTTTTACCAGGGCACATAGAGGCAACCAAGCCAAAGGCAACATTTCCCAGCTCCCCTTGCTGCTCAGTGTGGCCATATGACTGAGCTTTCTCAAAAGGGGGTGAGTAGAAGGAAAGGGGGCAACTTTCATAATTTCATGCCACTTGCCTGAAGAAATTGACTTGCCTTCCACATGCTCTCTTTCTGCTTCCCCACAGGCTGGAAATGGACACCTTGCTGGTGAGACAGCTTTTACTAAATGACCAGGACCACTTCCTAGGACCTAGGAGATGGCAGAACCTTGAAAGTTCAGAAGGCAGGGAGTTTGACATGTATGGCTTCATATAAAGTCAACTTAACTGCAGACCCATACTCTTCTAGAACATGACACAATACATTCAACAATATAAAAGTATTAACACACACAAATCACTGTCAGGCTTCTAAAGCATGTTTTTCTTTTTTGCAATACATTGAGATGCATTGGTAATCTCCTTCTGAAGGCTCCACTCACCTGATTGTCCCACTCCATCATTTCATAAGTGGAGCCAATGCCAAAGCACTCAGCTAGGGCTGTCCTAACACACAGCAGACATGGTGGTGATGATGGAAGAGCCCATTGGTTAAACATATTGTTTCTGTTGCTAATGTCTGAAATTCTTTATTAGAAACTCATCCCCTTGGTTTAGAATATTTTCTGACACCAAATGAAAATATCTCTGGAATGTCAATAACAATGAGAAATCTGAGATTTTATTTACTTATAAGCTAACTAGTTAGGCTGCCACAATTTCATAGGTGCTAGCAGGATACATAAAACCCCTGGGTCAGAGACAAAGGGCTTTACTACTGATAGCTTAACAGACTGCATGAGTTTCATGTTTGCATTGCTTTTCCTTGCCCCCAAGTTTCATAAAACACCCAGGTGATATGCACATAGTAGGTTTGTATCACAGCTGAGGAAATGCCTATCTTTGAAAGGGTGTTGCTAGTAAACCTCTAACCAATCTTGGGATAATGTCTGGAGTGAAACATTATCTTTATCATCCTGAATCAAGAAACAAATGTGCTTTCTGCCCTGGAGGGGAATACTATTTCTGTCTTCAAAGGCTGGCTGTTATACAAATATCCTTGAAAACATGGAACAAAAGCTGATACAAGGCAAGCAGAAACATCTTGAAGAACTGTCAACCATGTGAGAGAAAGAATCCTAAGCCCTTATAACTTTATACACATGGTCCAGTGTATCTAAGGACACTCTCTAAGGCTAGTTGTCTGAAATAATTCACCAGTGAAAGGAAGGCAAACATAATAGGTAGTTTCTGGAGTCCCAGTGGCCTGCACTCACGACAAGTGACAGTTCTGGATAAAATACTCAACTAGAGAGTATGGAATAGGACTAAAGATACCTCCTTCCCATACTTGACTTAGTTCCCATGGCACTCTCTGCCTGGAACACTATGTCCTTTCCCTTTGCAAGGATAATTCTTTCACTTTTTTCTTTAAGACTCTAGTAAGGCATCTCTTCTTTTGCAAAACCTCCCCTGAGCCCTTGCCTGCAACTGAGATAAGTGTCTCACATCTGTGCTTCCAGAGCACCCCATGCTTACTTTCCTCTGCAGTAGCATTTACTGTGCTATATCACAATTTTATGCATGTTGATAAGTTTCCCTTAATCAATTATAACTTCTTGAGGGCAAAAACTGCTTATCTCTCAATCTCTTTGGTTTGCAATAAATGTTTGAAGACCTGAACTGAATTGGGGAGAACGTCAGTACCCAGATGTGATCTTGCATATTCACCTTTCCATACATTCAATGTAAATTCTATACCAGATTATAATTTCCTGCAGGTCTTTGAATCCCTTGATATTTACCTGAGTGACACTTTAGAATAGGAGGAAAACAAATTAGAAAAGATCTCTTCCTTTTTTTGTAATTATAAAGGCTAATTGAGCAAGAAGTTACTCAAGGTTAGGTTAAATGTCAAACAAGCCCGGACGATGGTTCTGGCCTCCAAGAGGTCTACTATACAACCCAGTCTTGGATGCATTGGTCCTCAGAGTGGCTTTATGGTTGCGTGCCAGTCAGGGCCCAAACTAACCTGCTGTAGCAAAGAAACTCCAAAACATACTGACTCCAGAAAGACAGAAGTTTATCTTTCATGTACCAGTCCGCTGTTAGAAGAACAGTTGTTCCAGGATGAGTAGGCAGTTCTTCTCCAAAGACCAAATTTCTGTTTTAGTTTGTCACTGAAAGTTATTTTTACATCTCATCTCTTACCATTTGGGGTCTGAAAGTAGTCAGTTTTTCCAGTCTTGCAAGACCCCACATTTCTAGACTCTCTGCCCACTTCGTTTCTGCTTGAAATTGCTCAATTTTTCCCTGGTGTATTGCTTGTCTTGTAATATTACCAACACAGTCAAATATAAAACTAAATTTCAGTTTTTCTCCCTCTCTCTCTAAAGATGCCTATCCAGAAGACATATGATCTGCCTTCCATGTTACCTTAGGGGATAGTTTCACCAAATATGTTACACGGGTACCCTTCTCTTCAACTCCCTATAGCAGTCTCCTCCACACTTCACTGCCAGACCAATGCCACATATTCCACGGTTTTATTTTTTGGTGGGGGTTGTTTCTGCTTTGTTTTTTTGGTGACAGCTCACCCCTTTCATTCCCAAAATGTATATTAACCAGTGTGAGGTAATGTGGTAGATTAATCTTCCCCATTATTTCCTACCCTACCTATGAAGGGATTATAGTGCTCTGCCCCATTGTGATTTTCTTGGCCATGTGACTTGCTTTGAGCAATGGAATGGGGACAGAAGTATTGTGTGCCACTTCTGAACAGGAAGTTTAAAAGTCACCATGTAGTTCCACCAGCTTTATTGCCTCTGCCATGAGAACAGCAGCACAGCAAATGAGGGCTGCTTCTTCACCCCGAGTCCCAGAATGAAGACTCATAAAGCAGAGACAGTCAGTTTATAACCACATCTAATAGGAGAATGTCCAATGCTGTGTAGACCACTGATATTTAGAGGCTGTTTGCTTTGACAGCATTATTTAGTGAAAGCTAACTGAAACAGCTAGACTCTACCGCAGTAATAAATAAATTCAAGATTCTGAGTGGCTTAACATAAAAAAGTTTAATGCTATCATTTAGGGTGAGGTGGGGGTAGCTGCATTTGGGGGTACAGCCTCCTTTTAGGTGCTGCAAAGTAAACCGTCATGAACAACCATGGGTTTGATCTGACCTGACCACCTTCTCTCTGTACCAGGTATAATAAAGTCCACTGGGATGGAAGCTCATAAAGGTATGAATATTTATTTGTATTTTCTTATCCTTCAGATCCTCTTAGCTTGTTTATACAGTTTGACTCTTGCCATGTTATGGTTTGTTTTAACCCTGGATGAACAATGTTTTTAATCATTAAAGAAGGATTAATTTGGTGGCTCCAAAATGATTTCCATTCTATTTTCCAAATTCAATATTCCTTTGAACTTATTCCAGAATGTGCAAAGGAGTATTGGTCTCATGATGTAGAGAGCTATTTGAGCCTCTGCAATCTTGGTATGAGACTCTGTATTCCACCTCCTTGTTCTCAGTCTCAAAACTCGCACAGAATTTTTAAATGTACCAAAATGACCTGCGTATATCTCTCTTATCTAAAGATGGTGATTAAAATTAGCTCAGTGCTAAAGCTCTAAATGCCTCTGAACAGATTTCAGCTGTTCTGTCTATCTTTGATTAGGATATGTTCATTTAGGTGTTCCAGCTCTTAAAAACACTTCAGTAAATTTCCCAGCCTCTTGTCTAACATCACTGACCAATTGCTTTTCCAACTCCCAGCCCTAAAAGAGTCTAAAATCATTTCTCTGACATTCTCATCGACTAATTGAACTTTGATTGGTGTCAGCTGCTGCCAACTGTGATAAAACTCTTTTCAGTAAGCCTTGGCATTCTAGAGGTGACATTAGATCATTGCCTCACACTTACAAACAGGAAAGTTTTAGAATTAAGAGGGGAGGGATACTATGGATAGTCTTTCATTTAACAAACCTAAATTAAGAATTGACTTTGTGCCAAGTACTCTTGCAATGGGGTAAAAACTTACTCCCTCCTCTAAATTCCCACCGAGAAGAGCAAGTTAATGTAATTGGAAAAGATGATGATCCCGGGCTGAGGGAATTGCTGTCCAGCTTTGAAATTGCTGTGTGAGGAGGAAGAACCCACGTGTGGGTAAATGGGAGGAGACACTTGCACACACGTGAGAGATCTTCATTCAATCCCACAGCACTGCCGTGAGGTAAGCACTGGCATTCTGTTTTATAGATGAGGAAACTGGCTCCCTCGTAGTCCTCATGAAGGGATTGTATTTGGCTCAGATGACAAGTTGTGCAGACTCGTAATAAAGGTGGTTGTGCCAGGTGGAGAGGGGAAGGAGGAGGTCCAGCTAACTTTCTAGCTGCCATGATACCCTAAATCTAAAGCTACAATAAATCTAAGTTCACTCTTTTTCTATTGACTTCAGCCTGAAATAATTGATTAGGAACCCAAATTCTCTGTGGCAAAATCTGCTTGAACTCTCAGTGCTGGGCAAACATAGCTGTCCCTCTGCAGAATGGGCAAATGGACAAAACTCACTGGATATTTGAGGAGCAGCAGCAGCCCCTCACAAAGCAGCAGGCCTCCTAATGAACCAGGACAGTTGTTGCCCTTCAAGTCACAGGATGAAGGAAATCTCTCAGATAATCTTTTATGTGTGTTTCAGTAAGAGTATATTGTATTAATGAGGCAAAAATAGGCAGTCTTGAAAAGGAGTCTAAAAGTAAAAAATATTTATTGGAGGTGAAAAATATGAACACTGAATTCATGAAAGGAAAGAAGCAGAGAGTAAATTAAGCACAGGAGAAAATGGAATTAGTGAAGAAAAAATAAGCTTGATAAATTGTATGAAGACACCAAGGGAATGGATAAAGGAATGAAAACAATGAGAGAAAACACATGGGACATAGTTTAGGCGAGCTGATATTACACAACTGAGATGGCTTTAAGAGAGCACATAATAGGTGGAGGGAAGTAACAGTCAAAGAAATAGTAAAGGAAAAATATTTTTAAGTGGAGGAAAAGCTTGGATTTTAGAAGTGAAATAATTAAAATGACTAGGTATACCAGGGTAAAGTTTTTTAGTTCATTGATTTCTCAATGCAGTAAAACAGATGACATCAGAACTCTTCTCTTTAAAATGAACAGTGGCGGAGAACAATGAGACATTGTCCACATAATTTCAAGGAGCAAAATATTGTGTTTCCAGAATTCTAACCCAGCCACATTAGGCTTCATATAGAAGGGCAGAGGAAAGACAATCTTGGATGCACAAGGCTTCAGAAAGCATACTATTTGTGTACCTTTCCTCAAAAAATTATTGAATAATTGCTCCGGTGAACCAAGAATTCAATCACAATGAAGAATTTAGAAATCAAGAAGTTTCCTAAAAGAAACAATAGTAAAAAATGAAACCAGTGAGATAGCATTAAATTTAGTTTACTATTGCTAATGTATTGTATTTATAAAACTTACTGCAAATTTCAAAAATAAAGGGAGGGAGATGATACATAATGTCATCATCTATTTAAAAGATTGAGACCCAAAATCCTAGATAACTTCCAGAAAAACTGGGTGGTAAACAGGGAGGGGGTTAAATCTCACATTTTATAGGATGGAGTACACTGTTTCTTGGTTGATGTACCTTCATATATGTTTTCAAAAACATATATGAAATCAATGAACTAAAAAACTTTACCCTGGTATACCTAGTCATTTTAGAGGTAACCAGCAATATTGTAGGCTAAAACATTTTTGTTCTGAGCATTGAAGTCCTCCCTTTCCCTGGTACACACCTGAATACAGAACAGGTGACAGTGAAGACGGCCCTGGTAGAGACAGAGAGGCAAACCCATGGCTCTAGCCCTTCACCCACGGGAGGGCTCTGAGGCCCTGCAATAAAATCCTGGAGCTCACTGAACAAAATTTGAAAACCACTGTAGTAGTAGAATAAAATGAATAAAACTTCCCTATCATTAGATCACAACCTTGCCCAGGTACTATGAATGGATTACAGGTAAGCTGTGAAATGATGATCTCTGACTGTGGCGTGGCTGGGCAGGCCTCAGGCTGCTGGAGTTCCACAGCCCTTGCCTCAGAGCTGCCCAGTTGAGGGCTCTGTGAAGGGTGGCATGGTCTGATAGTGTACCCCTCAGTACCCATAGGCTGGCATTGTGCTGTCTCTCATTTCCACTCTGCTTCACCACGCTGTGCAGAGAGCAGGCAAAGAGGGACTAATAACATGTGGACATCTCTTTCAAAAGCCAGTGTTATTAGCAAGTTGTTGGCGGCATACTGCACTGGCCCCAGGTGAGGTTGGTTCAGTATGGGGACTTCTGGGTGAGTAAGCCCCTTTCCTCACGTATACAGGAAAATCTGTCCATTTGTGGCAGAACGTCCATATTATTGACAATTTAACTACCTCCAAGATGGCCTCTCCAAGAATATATGCTCATTCTGAAAATTCCAGCATTGTATATGTGTGTGTATATACACACATAAGGGGGGCCCCCAAAATGGAATTTATTTATAAAAATTGTGTATTTATTCTTACATGTTTAAACTGCAGTCACCTTCAAAGTAGTCTCCATTTAATGCAGTACATCCATTGACATGTTTTTTTTTCACTGCTCAAAACAGTTTTTGAACTCCTCCATTTTGATGCCTTTTAGTGCTTTTGCCTTTTTTCCCCACCTCTTTCACATTGGCAAAATGTTTCTCTTTGAGGACTTTTTTCATCCAGGGAAACAAAATAACAGTTGCTCAGGGTGAGACAGGGTGAAAAGAGAGGGTGGGACAGGGAGGTCATGCCGTTTTTAGTCAAAAACGCTGAACACTCAGTGCTGCGTGAGCAGGTGCGCTCGTAAATCACCCATCATGAAATGGGCAAATGTATTGAAAGAATCTTCAGAAAAATTTCACTGAAGCTGAGCACAGCTTCTCACACCAGCTAGTACACTGATACAGATGGGTTCCTAGAACACTCACCTAGTCCGGGAAGCCTGTACTACAAGGGGCCAGCCCTCCAGAAGATAATCCTGACTTTTTGGGTTCCCTTCATATATATAATTTGAAATATCTAATATGAAAAGAAATTCAATAGGTTCATAATCCAGTCACATCACCACAAGAAACTTCAATATTACATTATTAGATAAAAAGAAAAGGAGGAGCTGTTAGTTTCTTTAAATAAAAGTGTACATTTTTGAATAATTGTAAAAATGTTTATAATTGTTTAATCATCAAAGCTTTTCATTGATTGTCCTGACAGTGTTCAGAGGGGAGAGGAGAGGGAATTTCAGGGGAATATCAGGGGAATTTCAGGGGAAAAGGAGAAGGGTTTACAGGAAGAAGTATAAAGGACACATGGATAAAAACTAGGGGTGGGTGGAAATGGGAGGGAGGAGGGGAAGGCTCGGTGGGTGGGCTGGGATGGGAGTTAAAGATAGAAAATTGTACTGCAACAACAATTAAAATAAAAAATATTAAAAAAAAGAATTTGAAAATATCTTCATGAAAAATTTTCATTAGGAATTTTGTGTAGTTATTTCAAGCATAAAATCTGATATAAAGAGTGGAAGCAAACTCAAGTTTTATTAAGCCTTGAGAATATTTTATTTGGAAGGTTTATACAAATTCAATATTTAATGTATTCCTTGATTTTAATTTTTAACTGCTTTACTTAAAATTTTTTAAATTGTTGTTCAAGTACAACTGTCCCCATTTTCCTCCTACCACTGCCCCCAACCCCAGCCATCCCTACTCCCTACCCTTGATCCTACCCACTTTGGTTTTGTCCATGTGTCCTTTATAGATGTTCCTGAAAGCCCTTCTCCCTTTCTCCTCCATTGTCTCCTTCCACCTCCCCTCTTTTTACTGCCAGTTTGTTCTTAATTTCAATGTCTCTGGTTATATTTTGCTTGCTTGTTTGGATTAGATTCCATTTATAGATGAGATCATATGATATTTGTCTTTCACCGCCTGTCTTATTTCACTTAGCATAATGCTCTCCAGATCCATCCATGCTGTTGT